>JACEGR010002737.1:0-120710 GCA_014170235.1 Listronotus bonariensis | reverse complement strand
TTTTTCCTACGACCACTTGTGAAAATAGCAAATAGCACACTGATTTCATGCATAGAAAATGCGTTATATCACACTAGTGTTGCAAAGTACTTTACAGCACTAGTGTTGCAAAGTACTTTACAACACTGGTGTGATACATATTATGATGTCATTCTAAAAACTGCTATTGGTTTTGCAAGTGACATATTTATTGTAGTGACAGTAAAAAAACTTTTATTTACCTTAAACGGTAGAACCCAAATTAGCGAAAATCATCTTATTTTATATTTATTAAAATTTACGAAAAATAAAAACATAAACAAAAATAGACATAACCACAAAAACAACTTTCACTGACTGGCACAGTGTTGTCAGGTAAGTAGATCAAATTAAAAATCTCCCTTCTACCTTTGAGCACGTACTTTATAGAGGCAGCCTTGCCGCTTGACCGTTCGACCTAAAGCGCCAGAGAAAAAAAGCCTATAGATCAAATTCCTTCCTCTCTTTCTTCGTGTACTCAAACAACTAGTTAAATCTTTTTTTTAATCCCTAATTAAACCTAAGGCTAATACACACTTTATGAATCCACTTTCTTTTATCCATTCATAAATAGAATCAGACCCTTCCGACGTTGCCAAATGCTTTCCATATTTTGCATGGTAACTGACGTTTGGTAGTCGTTTTTTCCTTACTTTTAGGACTTTAGGTTATGCATTTACAATTTTCATATTTTTTATATTTTTTCTTAAAAATATGAGGAAAAACTGTTATTTTTACTTAATTTTATATGTGATGTTCAGTTTCATTAACTCGTTTTACCAATTTTACCCCACCCAGCACCCCTTTTCACTCCCCGGTCCCGTAAGTTTATTTACTGATATTTTTTAAAAACGGAATATTTTGGATATGCACCACTTACGTTTTATTTAGAAGAGTGTCTAAAATATGTAAGAATCGATAATTTTTAAAAAACACTTATAATAGCAGAAAACCGTATTAAACTATTAGCGTTATTACCTAACAAAACCATACAATTTTTATTAAGTGAGGGCCTTTTTAAATTCCAAAATGATAAAAGTTATATAATGCTTCTAGGTAGGTGATTTTCGATGTAAAATATTGTCAAAACAGTATAATATAGCAGTGAGGAAAAGTATATATCACACTAGTGTTGCAAAGTAAATATCACCCTAGTGTTGCAAAGTTCTCAATTGTTTTTTATTTTTTCTGAACAGACAAACTTTAATTTATTTATTTTTTGGTGAATAATTTGTGGTCGTAGGAAAATAGTGTACAGTACTCGTGTGAAAATGACTTTCTTACACTCGTGGGTTTGTCGCACTCGGCTAACGCCTCGTGCTACAATATTCCCACTCGTGTGAAATTAGTCATTTTCCACACTTGTAATGTAATATACTTAATATCGGAGAATCATTACCTTTATCGCCGCAATTATCGTTGCTATAAACAATTGACACCACATTCACTTTTCACTGCATGCTTACTTAAGTAGGAGAGAAACAGATGTCGAACGACGCGGAGATTGTGCCTCTTTGTCGTTCATTCTACGATCTCGCTTACACTTCAAGCCTTAAATGGAACGTTGTCACTTGAAAAAATCCCACTAAGTTTGATCTCGTAAAAAGTGAAGTATTTACCATTTAATTTTAAAGTTTTCGAATTTAAAATGCACACATTTTTTTATGCTTAGTCACTGTTTACTATACTGAAAATCTTTTTGACGGACCTTACGCCATATTTCACGCTCTTTATAAATGCTTTAGTGTTTTTTGTATAACTTTAAAATTATATTTTCTCCAGAAAAATTATTATTATAGAGAAATATGTAAGTAGTAAACAAAAAAATCAGATTATTAGCATAGCATTATTAGTTATATTAGTAATTGCTTACGTTTTGAGCTGTAAAAATAATTGCAATTTTATCAAATAGAACAGTTTTTTATGAGAAAACCCCTATTTTGCGTTTTGCTAAAAAAATGATAATAATAATTATTATAATAAAAAACAATTTATTTAAAAATTATTTATTATACAAGGGAAAAACGCTTTAGATTTTAGCTCGAGGTTGTGTTGTCTCCAAACGCGAAGCGGAGGGAAACAATAAACCGAGAGCTTAAATCTAAAATTTCTCCCGTGTATAATACACTATTTTTTTCTGTTATGGGAAAAAACGACGACTTAATATTGACAAAAACAACAATTTTAAAGTCATAATATAATAATAATCTTGTAAAATTTGAAGTTTTAAACTAGTCGACTGGTATATTTGAAAAACAATTAGACCTTTCATTACTATGGAAACCCTTAAGAAAATTATTTAGTATCTGTCAATGTAATTTTGTAAGATGACGAAATAAAATTAGAAGTTGAAATCAAAAGCGATCGTTTCGTAGTTATTTGGAATATTAAAAGGTAAAAAATATCTGACAGGACTTCTAATATAGGGGAAATGTAATTTCTGCATAATAAATTATTATAAAACTAGATATTTACCTTTACTTACGTTTATGCATGTCCGGGAAAAAATTACTTTCTTCTTCAACGAGAAAAAAGTAATTTTATGAAAAGTCACATTTTAGTACCTGTAAACAAAGATACCATGTCATTTTTTTCCCATCAGGAAAAAAATTATTTTGACTAATCTTACCGGCGAACCAGTTAAAGTTACACAAAAAGTACACTAAAGCTTTTTAGAGAGCGGTAACTATGCGACAAGGTCCATCAAAACCAAAGTCGGTCTATATAGGGTCGCGACATTCGGCCATATTACTTTGACGTGTTATGACGTCACATCTCCCATTTTTCGGCAATGTTGTTCAGTGCCGGAGATATACAGATTATTGTATCAGTAGAACAACCGTTTACACAACAGTTTTTAATTAATATTAAGTTGTAAATTCTTTTACTCTAAATAAAAAACATTTGGAATTACATCTTTCAACAAATATCACTTTAAAAACAATGCAAAATGAAATGCGCAAATTCTAGACGCCCAGATCATCAGCTTTGATTTTACCCAGTCTCGCCAACTTTTCTCCGTGAGGTGCCCTTCCTAGCGTCCCCGAGCTCGAACCGCCTAAAAGTTGAGGATATGTCTCAACCAATATAGTAAAAAGTGGCTAAGCATTGAAAATTAAAAAATCATGTTTTTACTTGCATTTTAAATGGTAAAACTTTAAATTCAAGTTGTAAGTAGAGATCTAAAATTAATATAAAATGCTGAAACTTGGTATATTTTTTTGTCCACACACCGGGTATCAACAAATCTATTAGAGAAGCCATAACTTCTAAAGTATCGGACATATTAAAATAGGACTTGGTGTAGGTAAATGGTATGATCAGACAAAAGAGTTTACGCATATTATCTACTTTTCAGTCACTTTCGGTTTAACCGGAAATGGTTCCAATTTTGAATCTTTAAATAGAACACCCTGTTTAATTTGATATTTTTTATTCCCAAGACAATTCTGACTAAGAATGTGATATTTTATAATGTTTTTAAGCCTACTTGATTTTTTTGCCATTTTTATTATTGCATCTAGGTGGCTATGATTGGGCGCAAATTAATCTAGTGGCCCTAGGAAATGTTATAAAAATATAATTGCAAAGTTTTAGGCACTAATATGAAAGAAAAGATAAAATAATTTGGCAAATTAACATTTACATGTCTTACTACTTTTTTTTCAAATGGCTTTTTAGACAAGCACTTTTTAAATAAAGGATTTTTTGACGAATCTAACAATACCAATTTATTTTTGATCGAATTAAAAATAATGTCAATCATCAGAGTCACCTAGATGCAATACTACAAAAGGCTTCCAAGAAGTCAAGAAGGCTTTTTAAAATATCAAATTACAATTTTGCATTTGAAAATTTAAAATTGGAGTCATTTCCGGTACAACCGGAAGTAACCAAAAAGTGAGAAATATGCGAAAACTCACCTCTTTTTATACCATTTACTTACGAGTACACCTAGTCTCATTTTAATATGTCCCGCATACTCCAGAAGTTCTGGCTTGTCTAATTAATTCGTTGACACCCGGTATATACTAGCGGCAAAAATTAAAGGATACAAAAAAATCCACATTATTTGACGTTTTTTAAGTGGTTATATTTCGCTTAAAATATTTTACTAAAATTAAAAAAAAAAGCATTTTAGAGCTTGAAGTTTCTAGTTTTAGAAGTTTTTACTTAAACACCGAAACTGTATCAATAAAATTATTTTACATTTTTTAATACTTATTAAATAACTTTTTCTTGTATAGTTTGTTTACAAAAATTAGCCTAAAATACTCTTATTATCAACTCTTTATTTTTATACGTAATAAACTGAAATAAAAGATTACGCCCGGTAACCTCAAAGTAGTTGGCTCGGGGACATCGGCGTTATATCGGATACCCATTCGATCCACGTATGATTTTATTGACTGGGCATATTTCAGACTGTACGATGCATCACCGTCAAAATTAAAAATTTAAACAAAACGCATCGAGACATGGTCTTGCTACGGTGCGGGTCTTGTTTGGCATCGGTGCGGTTATGTGAGAGTTTTACCTATACTACATTTAAAGTTTGGATAAAAGGAATAGAGATAAGTAAAAAAAATCTTTTTATATTTTTTAAGGCATGAAAAGTGCTTTTGAATTTTTCCGAATTAATTTGCCCTACTTTCCTCTATCGCCGTGAAATCGGGCTCGCTGCGGTTATGTGTGGCCCGACCTAAATATGTATAGGTACGAAGAATGTACAGGGAATCTAAGAGAACCTGAAAAAACATGCAAAACCATATGTAATTTGCAGGAAGTGTAAAATAAAAATATATGTGTAAAACATATTGAGGGTGTGACAGAATCCGTTAAAACACGTGCTATAAACCTGTTAGTCTCCTCCGAAACCCTAGAAAAACTAATGGCTTTCGAATGAGCTGTTAATGACAGAAATTTTTAAAGACTCGTAAATTTTTACGAAGGCAACAAAACCTTAAAACTTTCGGCATATGGCCGGCGCTTTTAATGGTCTAGGTGACATAAAACTACGCTGTGGGCTGGAATGCCTAAATGGAGGACAAAATGTAATATTTTTAAAAATGGGATTTTTAAGCAAAAACACTTAAAATTTTTGTGTGTTTGAGAGACGCGATTAAATAGATTTTTTATAAGATCTAAGCAAGGTGCAAGAAAAAGTTATAAAGCTAAGGGTAGGCATTTTCAAATATTGATCCGATGGGTTGGATAGATTCAATCAGCTGTTTTTTCATTGGCTTTGTCTCAAAACAAAACATAACTGCTTTTGCTTTGTTTTGGATCCTGCAGTAATGTTTAAAGATTTTCACAACATTTAAGCTATAAATAATCCATAAATATCAAATTATTGTTTTTTATACTTTTTTACTTGTAATAAACACAAAATAAATCATTAAAATCCCAAAAAACAAAACAGCTGATTTTGACACTTCTATTTAACCCGACTAACCATGAATTTAACCTGGGCGAGCAGGATCCAACCCGAGTTAAGGATCCGATAAATTTATAAACACAGGTAAAGACTGGCCGATCCTTTTTGAACAGGTTTCATGGATCGGGTTAATCCAAGATCAATATTTGATGATGCCTGGTTTTGCAAGGCAAGATACTAGAATAATATATATTAATTTTATTATAAACTGTTAAGAATGCCGACTTCTGTATCCTGTTCAAATTTAAAATAAAATAACTTTTTAAAGCAAACCTGTGTTTAACTTTTGGATAAAAATTCATATTTTTAAAAATATTTAACATAAAAAAATAGACTTGGTAAAACGTGATCTAAGCAGTTATTTTCAAGATATCTAAATTAAAAAAACAAGGAAAGAAAACTTCTGGAATTGCCAAGTCCAAGCTATACAGGGTATTGTAGAATAAGATGCAAATCTTTAAAAATCTAAATCATTAGATGATTTAAAGAAGGAAAGTTTAAATAAACTTTTGTTTTAAATTACTTAGCATAGCAGCAAAAAAGCTTTATCTTCCTAAAATTACCTTAGAATTTACAATCCTAAGGATTAGTATCTAATACTGAAACACCCTGTATACTGTATAGCTTAGACCTGGCCCTCACAGGAAGTGATTATTTTGGGCCAGATATCTCAAAAACAGCTGCTTTATTTAACTTCTACGATGTATATCGTTTTTAAATAAAATGTTTTAAAAAATTAAAATTTTTATAAGACAGCCTTCGTGGTTTGTCCAACGATAAAAAAAAATCTAAAAGTTACATACAAAGTGGCTCATAAAAATATTTTGTTTTTAAACATTGCAAGATAACAAATTTTACAAGGCATGATTCTAGGCTGAAAAATAAGAAATAAAAGATTTATATGAAACATATGCCCCAAACGTCTAGGCTTTTGAGATGCAGGGTGTTTAACTTTCTTTTCGAAACCCAAAAATTTCGAAAACACCTATAGTAGTACAAACTGTTATACTCGATATAAAACCTTATTTAAATGAGTATTTATTATTTTTGTTACATAATCTGCTAACTAAAAATTATAAAATCTTATTTTCAAAAGAAAAGATCCCGCAATGCTTCGTTTATGGTCTAAAAATATGCAATTAAGTGAATTTTGTTTCTTTTAAACTAAACAATATACGGAAAAAATTAAAAGACATAAAATGCAACATTTTCATTTGCTTAATATAAAGAAAGCACAAACATTTTACACACATATAACACAGTCAGTGGCGCACCGCTTTTGTTGGAAATATTCTCTCCGTTGCCTCTCGAGACGCCACTCGACTTGCTAAATGTCCCATTCAAATACCTTTAGTTAAAAATCGTTACACTTTTAGAGGAACCAACACTGTAGAGTTGATGTGTGTGTAAAAAACCTAATAAGTCGTTTTTTTCCAAAAATATTTACCTAAATTTTAATTAAATTTCTGCAAGAATTTATGGACTCAGTGTATTACAGTGTAACACATTTAACTTTTGAAGGCTTATGGTAACTTAAATTTTTTGTAAATTATTGTTTTAAAATTTTACAATAAATATAACTTTGTCCCGCCATTTCTTTTAGACCACAGTAAAATGGTAGGAAATGTAAGCTTTATTTTATGTTATTACCTTTTTATTTCAATTTTAGTGGGTTTATATGGCGGTAGTGAAAATTTAGAGAAGATTTTAGAGCTTAATTATCAACTGTTGTACATTTCTATGCATATATTGTTGTTTTTATAGGATTTTCGTCTAGTCTGATAGCGCCCACAACAATTAACATTTATTTACACTACAATAAATATTTTAGGCAAAGGTTTTAGTAGAAAACTATATTAAATTTATATACCAGAATATAAAAAAAATACCTTTTTGTTTTGAATTTTGTTACTTATTAAAAAATCACCATTGAAAATTGAATTTCCACTATTTCTGTGGGTAAACGACACTTTCTACAAAGAAAGCACGTTATACTTTTTTGACAAACCATTAAAAATGGTCAAAAAGTGATTTTAATAAAAATACCTTTTTTGTGTTGACTTTTTTAACTTACCTAAAAGTACCTATGTATAAAATACCTTTTTTAAAAAGTATTTAACTTCCAATCAAAATAGTAAAAACTTAATTGTTTATAATTATTTTTCAGTAAGTTAAAAACAAAAAAAACTATATTTTTTTAATTCGTCAAAAATTTGATCTTAAATGTCTCTTTATTGGTTTGATTTATTAAAATAGTATAAGAGATCTTTTCTGTAGAAGTTGAATTTTCTACAAAATACTTGTGCTGTACTATTAACGCATGGTAAGATATACAGGGTGTTTCCTAATTGCGCTAAGAACATTTTGAGGCGTATTCATAGGCTGTTTTTATTAAAAAAATGGGCATAGCAATATGGGTCAAATATTTGGTTTTGTTTAGTAAAATTTGTAAGACTAGATATAAAAGTTATTTAATTAAGCATTTGTTGTTGTTATTACCTAATTGCTAATAATAAGTTATAACACTTAATTTTTAAAGGAAAATAATGTCCCAATATTTCTTGTGTGGTCTAGCATTATGCAATCTAGCGAATTTTTTTCTCGAAAACTAATCAAGGCATTTAAAAAAATTAAAATAAAAAAGTTGTATTTTTAGGTGTTTCATCTGAAAAAAATATAAAATTTGCAAAAAGTCAGTGGCGTAAATTTTATTGTCAATAATATTTTCTAAGATGTGTCTCACGCCGCCATTAGTCTCACAAATTAAAATTAATTTTGGGGTAAATTAACTTTTAATTTTAACAAATACCACAGCTAAATTTTATTAAAATTGGATATGGCATATTTAGGATATTATTAAAAACCCGATTTTCCTTTTAAAGTTTATCACCCTGTATCTTAGAAACAAAGCATTTCCGGATACATGTTTATGTGAACTTTTTATAAAATTGTATCAGGAATATGTCCTAAGATTTTCATACCGCAATTGTGTCAGTGGTCAAAATGAAAAAAGTAGATTATTTAGAACCATCCTAATAATATACGTATACAAAATTGTTCTTATCTTTTCAGAAGGCAATAAAGTTAACCTAGTCATAATTTACCGACCAAAATTTTATCAGAAGGGAAACAAAGACAGGTGTAATATTCCACCCAAACAATAAAAAACAAAGAACTTCAAACAAAATTAGAATTTGTTTGTTGGTCTACAGCCTTATCTATTCAAAGACAGGATATATATTTATCAATTTCACGAATATATGCGAAGAGAAACAAATAAGCCAAACGTTATTTCCCCTTACAAACATAAAATTTGTTATTTCGTTAGCGGGGACCTCGGTGTGTCTCTTCTTATCAGTTTCTTGCATTTTCTCACAAGATATATTGCTTATTGTCTTGCTCTAGACAAAATTTAGAGTCTTGTCTAAAAGGTGAATATACCATGATGTATGCTTGGGATAAGATTGTATATGCTTTTTAGTGCAAAACAAAGAAAATAGGAATTTTACGAAAAATATAACAAATTTCCAAGAACTATCTTCAAAATAAATTTCACAGTAAAGTACAGGGAATAGAGAATTTTGTCATGCATATTTTGGCCGAGTTATTTTTTTATATATAAATAGGTGCAGTGTGACGTAATGAACCTAAAAACACAAAATTCTTACAAATAAGCAAAACGATATTTCCCATTACAAACATATAATTTTTATTTCATTAGTGGAGACCTCGGTGTGTCTTCTCGTATTAGTTTCTTGCATTTTCTCACAAGACATATTGCTTATTGTCTTGCCCTAGACAAAATTTAGAGTCTTGTATAGAAGGCAAATATACCATGATGTATGCTTGGGATAGGATTGATTTTTAGTGCAAAATAAAACAAAATGGAAATATGAAAAATATACAAAATTTGCAAAAACTATCATCAAAATAAATTTCACTGCATCATGTATATTAAATCACAAGTGTGGAAACTTTATAATTTTACACGAGTGCGACAAATCTATAAGTGTAAAACAGTCATTTATACACAAGTAATAATGCACATTATTTTTCCTACGACCACAAATTATTTAGCTACCAAAAAAAAATTGTTTATTTTTACAGAAATAGTAAGAAAATAATTGAAAACTTTGCAATACTAGGGTGATATATATTTTTCCTCACTGCGGTATACTATACTGTTGTCGAAATTTTTATATCGAAAAAAGTGGCGACGCCAGCTTTTTGGTTTAGGGGTGGCAGAACATTTTTGGCGTGGCCAAATTATTTTTTAGGATTGGACATTTTTAAAGAAGGTCCTCAGCAATAAAAAACTTTAATTTAGTATAATGGTATTTCCTGTCCCGCAAAAATTTTTAAAAGCACAAAAAAGGTCCTCATTTGTGCAATTCTAAATATTCAACTCGTGTGCGTCACTTCTCACTTCTAGTACCTATTTCTGTCCTTCTTATGCTCAACCTTCAGGGGAGCCCACGAATTTTTCAGGGGTGGCCAGCCATGTGCCCCCCTCCTGGCGTCCCCACTGATCGAAAATCATCATCATCAATCACCTACCTAGTAGCTTTGTATAACTTTTATCATTTTAGAATTTAAAAAGGTCCTGACTTAAATAGTATATTGTGCAACAAGTTTTGAAAAAAACTATTTGCACACAAGTATGACGTTTGAGCCGTAGGCGAGTGTACAAGTCATACGAATGTGCAAAGAGTCAGTTTCAAACGTGTTGCACACGATACTTTTCTTCGCCAGCAGGAAATGACGATTATTATGTGATTTTTTTTTTTCTTTTAACTTTTGACAGGACTGTCAAAACTAAATGACAGAAAGTAAAATATGTTTGACTGGTTGACACTAACGAGGTTGACATTATAGATCATGTGAAATTAGTCATTTTCAGATCCTTTTTGACGTGCGTTTTCCGACACTTTTCATAGCACTCGTAGAAAAAAATATTTTATGGGTTTTTAGTGTAATTCCAATTAATAACCTGATAACTTAAAATTTATTTTGAATAAAAATATGACAGCGATAACAGCTACTTTAAACAAAATATTATTTGGCTTTTCTCCAGAATAAAATTAAAAAAAAATTATTTAACATTTTAAGAAAATTAAAACTTTTATACATTATGAAGAACTATTCTGCTCTTACATAATATAATAAAAGTTATTATTACTTTAAAAGAAATAAAATAATGAAATATTCAATAATAAGTTACTTACAATACAAAGGTTTCAATCTATAAACAAAGGTTCATTGGCACTCGGTTGAAATCATTTTAATGCAATAAAATAAACTCTTAACAAGACGCCAGACGAGAACTGGGCCAATGGTTGCGTCTCAAAAATGTGGTAAATGGTTTACCAAAAATGCGGTAAACAGTTTACCTAAAAACTTACTTATAAACTTGTTAGAAAACTGAAAAAAAAATTAAAAAATGAAATGTCTGATGGACACTTTAGAGTTTGACATTACTTTTAAAAATTAACTGGTAAAAGATACACCTATTAGGTATCTTAACCAGATAAAAAATACTAAAAAATGTTTAGCCATTTGTAAAGATAGGTTCGTATCTTTTCTTTTTTGTTTATAAAGTGGGTTTGCTACCTGCGCCACTCGACTAGCGCTAGCTCTTTTGCATATGGCACCATCAAAAAGCTAGTACCCAATATAATACCACTATTCCACTATTGCTAATTACACCAAAAAAGTTCGAAGTCCTCGAAAAAAAAACGTTTAAAGATACAACCACGCCTTTACTTAAAATATTAAAACGCAAATACTAACAAAATATGCCAATTTGACTTTAATAGTTATTCCCCGCGACCCTTCAATTCGACTTGCCAAGTTAACGCGTAATGTAGCGCAGTAAATAAATTGCCAAGTCAAGTACTTGACTCCTTTGACTTGTGATTGTTTTCCGGTACAGCTCGGGAAGTGCAAGTAACTTGCCAAGTTTAAACGAGTCGTCGTATACACTACTTGCTACTTACCAAGTACTTGGCAACCGCGTAGTGAGTAGCTGGCTTAACACTAATAGTTTGGCAAAAAATGCCATAAACCGAAATTCAAACCTCAAAACAAAAAATTTAATTTAAGTCAATAGAACTTTTAGTACAAAATTGATTACTTAATAAATAGGGTTCATTTATTTACTTTGTTAAGAGACGGGGACGAAATACGACGACAGGAATTTTGCTTTGAAATGATGGAGAGGAAAAACACTGACAGGTTTTTTACAAAATATTTGCTTTACTAACGAATGCACTTTTACATTGAACAGCGAACCCAACATTTAAAATTGCCGGTACTGGAGTATCGAAAACCAACATCGATTTGTTGAGACAAGGACTCAATATCCACAAAACATTAATGTTTTGGCGGGAATTTTCGGCCACCATATCCTTGGACCATTTTACCTTTACCGAAATTTGAATGCGGAATACTTTCTGGAACTTTTAGAGGAACAAATTTTGCCCGCTTTAAACAACCTTGTTTTTGAAAATTAAGAGATTTGGTATCAAATGGATGGCTGCCCAGTACACAGTACCAGAGCTATGCGCGAATACTTGAACAACGCATTTAATAACGACATCATAGGCCCAAACCACGCAATATCTTGGCCAGCCAGGTCTCCGGATCTTTCGCCAAACGTTTTTTTTCTATGGGGACATTTAAAAACTAAGCTTTATACCAATAAAAATATAAAAGTTTAGACCAGCTAAGGAATGCTATTTCCGCTGAATGTGCCAGAATATCGATGTATCAACTAGCCAACGTAAGAAATGAGTTGTATAATGAACGAATATTTAAGCATTTGATTAAATCCTGATATTTTCGTCATAAATTGATTTCTAAATGTAGACAAATTTGTTTTATTGTCTTGCGTAACTGTGAGTGCATGTGTTGGAATTAGCTGTAAACTTAAATGAAATGCGAGGATTCCTTTTGAAATTCCCGTATAAAATTGTTCAGTTTTGGCAATGACATTATAAATTAATGATCTAAATTGTCACTGATAAATCGATATGGTGTTTTTATTATTGATTTCTAGAGTACAGGGTGCATAATGAGATACTACGTTGCAGAAGTATTTAAGAAGTTAACTCTTTACTGGTTGGTTGCAAAATGCTTAAATTTTCATTTTGGGAGAAACTTACTGTGCTCTTTAATAAATCCTTATAGCTTTTTTCTAAAATAATTAGGAGAGCCAATATTTGACTACTTCAAAATTTACATGGGATTTTCCATGTCCCGCTCGACGGAGCAACACCCGGTATATAAACTATTAAAAACCGCTGAATATTAGTTAAAGTTAATCTAACATAACTAATTTTTTTTGCAGTGCCGTAAGTGCTTAGTTTTTTTGTGTGTTTTTTCTTTTCTTTTTTTTTTGGTTAATTTATTGTAGTTTAGTTTTGTTGGAAAAACAACTTGGAGTAGTATAGCGGGATAGTGACAGGCACACAAAAACAATAATTGTATTTATCCTAACATTTCGTGGCTGGATTGCCACCTTATTAAGGCCCTATAATTAAAAAAGACACAAGACAAAAACTGTTTCGTCACGTGGACCAAATATTTTACAACACCAAAAAACACAATAAAAAATATTTTCAGGCAGGAAAAGTAAAGAAATAACTTATCAGGACGTCATCGTCAGCATAAAACTCAAGTGGAAATAACCAAATATAAATTAAAATTCCTTAAAAGTAAAAAATTAATTGTTTGAAAATTAAATTATGAATAATAAAAAATAAAAATAGAAAAAAATTTATAAAAAAATTTAAAAAAAAAAAATAAGAAGAAAAAAAAGTTGGTTACTTATCCGGAATTCGAACTCGGAACATGTGGCTTACATGTCAACACTCATAACCTGTCGCAATGGGACAACTTAAAATATTGATAATATGATTGAAAAAATAAGCCGTGTTTATGAATTACTTATTTTGTAACTGTTTTTCTTTTTCTGAGAATTTTAAGGTTTTTTCCACTCTTAATACCTGCATACTTTAATTGGTATAACTTTAGTTTAAGTTCTATGAAACGATCAGTTTTTTTTTGTTGCCGCTAAAATACTTCTGGCTTTTTTTCCAAAAGATGCACATGTTTGTTTTAAACTAAAGAAGAGCTTCGACAAAATCTTCGTAAGTGTCAAACATGTATTCAAGTTTAATTTTTGTTTCATGACCAATAATAAAAATTATATTAAATAATAAAAATTATATTAAATAATAAAACAAATAATAAATTATTAAAGTTAGGTAAACTTTAAGTATTAGATCGCCGGCATCCACAGATAAATTAAGTTAAAATCGACGGTAATGACAAATTAATCAACATTTAAGCCGGTTTTTATAATCGTAAATAGATAAAAACTGCCGTCGGTTGTTTAGCCAGTGCCAATGTTAATTTTCGTACAACTTGAGAAAATGGTTAAATTTATTTATATTTATTTTGGTTACGGCCTAGTTAATCTTATTAAAACACAGGTAATAAAACAAAAGATTTTAAAAGTGAAATAAATGAGACAATCGATTAATGAAATGATCAGATAATTTGCGCCCGTGTTAAATTTAATGAGCCATTAAGCCGGTGAAAATAGTTGCATAAAATTAAGATAATTGCCTTAGATACTCTTAATGACAATACCTGAATATTTAACTCTTCTTCGCTGAGAATTACAATAGCATTTAACAGCTCTAATTTAAATGGTTTACCAACTTTTAGGTCGAAATGTGTAGTTTAAATAAATATAATTTGCTTAACGTCTTCGGTTTCATTCATTCAGTTAAAATTTAGATAAATTGCTTTATTCCAACGACAAGTAAATAAGTTTTATGCAGTTAAACTCTTTCATATAAATAGAAATATTTTCTAGGCGAATAATTTCGCTTAAAATTCTGCTGATATTAATAAATAATTTTCACTTATACCACTAGTGCTAAATTTATTTTTATTTTTTCTAAGACCACGAATCTTTTGAAAATTATTTTGAGCCGCAGGCGAGGAAAAATTTTCTTAAAATACTCATGGCCAAGAAAAATTTTCTGGAATAATTCAAGCACGTTTAGTAATCGTAAAGACAATTTCACACCAAGTTGGTTTTAAATAATATTTTTTTTATATTATATGTTTATGCCATTGACACGAGCTTTAAAAATGTACCAAAAAATAAGTAATTGCCATTTTACTAATTATAGTTGCAAACATATATAATTTTAGAGTTTATCATTGTTTATTCTTTTACATTATATTAAATTTATATTACTACAGTTGGTAAAGGAGCATATTTTGATTTTTTTAGACTTACACCTAGCTTTCATTTGCTCTTTAATAACTTCTGCTTCTTTATTTATTTATATAAATAACAGGCATTACGTAAAAACAAATTTTATGATTATGTCAAAAATGTCCTGGGTACCCCAGGAAAAATAAAATTCCAATAAATACTTGGATTGTCATGGTAACGCAACTAAAATTACACATTTCATTGGTCAAAAATAGTGGTGTGATATTTTCACTTGTAATACCACAAGTCCTAAATTTATTTCCGGTTTTTTTAAGGTCACGAATAGTTCAAAAATTATCCCGAGCCACAGGCGAGGGAGAATTTTCTTAAAATATTCGTGGCCGAGAATAAATTTCCCGGTATAATTTAAGTACGTGTGATATTCGATAAGAAAATTTCACACCACGTTTGTGTTAAATATTATTCTTTTAAATTAATATTTGTAACTTTGACACGAGCTTTAAAATTTTACTGTAAAATAAATATTTTCCATTTTACCAGTTGTAGTTGCAAATATGTATAATTTTAGAGCTTATCATTGTTTATTCTTTTATATTATATATACCTTATATTACTACAGTTGGTAAAAATAGTTTATTTTAATTTTTTAAACCCATACTTTGCTTTCGTTTGCTCTTCACTTATGTCTAGAACTTCAGTCTTATGATATTATTTTACTAACTGTAGTTGTATAGAATTTAGGGTCTTAAAACCTTAAATTATTTTATATTATGTTATGTCTGAAATACTACAACTGGTACAAATAACATTTTTATTAATTATGTATGACAGACATGACGTTAAAACAAATTCATTGGTTAGAGCGCAAGTAATTTAAGATATCCATATCTTGCAATATTAACTCTGTGAATCCGGGTTCGTGGCGGCATTGGTGTGGTTATTTGTGGCCAGACCTTTAAAATAAGTACCTTACACACTATTTTTTACTTTTTAGTTTAATTCAACATTATTACCTTACAACAACCAAAGTAATTTTGTTTATTGATATTGTGTTCTGGACATATGCTGCATTTTTTGTAATTACGAAAATAAAGTTTGGAAATTTACCAATTTTTATATTAAAAACATTTTTTTTTCTAAGCAGGTTAGGGAAATATTATTTAGGGTTTTTCTAATTAATTCTAACTTTTAAAAATTAGGTCTTCCAAATGGCCACCAACTTCAACGCATTTTTAAATATTAGATAAAAGTGGTTCATTACACGGCGTAGCAAACCTTCGTTTATGCATTCAAATTCTTCACGAATTTTGGCTTTGTGTTCCTCGGTTGTACCTGGACGACTTGCAAATACTTTTAAATATCCCCCGAAGAAAAATCGGGTGCCGTTAATGAACTACTTACGGGGAACCCTGTAAAATACAAAATCATATTTTTAATATATATATAATAAGTTTAGTGTTATTATTGCTACCTTTAAGCCAATATTGATCAGACTCAATAGATGTTTGTCAAACAATAAACTTCATTCTCGATGAAAATCAAAAACTTATCCACTTAAAATTTGCACAAAACTTTTCAGAATTCGTGTCCAGTATTGTTCAGCGTCTTTCGAGTATGTTTGTTTATTTTCAATCACAAAGTTTGGTGGATGCAATTTATTTTCGATTTCATACGGTTGACTGTCCACTTTGTTGGCAAATGCGAATTTTCGATCGAATATGACAACTTATAAGAGAGGGAGAATATGGGCGCCTGTAGATGGCTTTTTAATAAGATACTTTTATCTACAATTGGATTTATAGAGTTAAAACAAATGTTGCGCAAATTTTTTTAAAATGCGGAGAAAATTGCTACGTTCTTTTTTTTTGACAAAATATTTAAATCCACAGGTGATCACCACAATTTTTTAAGGGACTAGTTTTGAGGTCGGAATAAGACTTTATTAAAAGCTTTTATTTAACTTGCCATGTATATATATGTACGTACGGGTGGAATTTTACAACACCATTTTGAATCACTTATCTTTAAGCTGAAATTTTGTGTACACGTTTAGTTTGGATGACAAAGCATAAAACGATATGTGACGTCATTCTAAATCGAACATAGCGGAATACCAAAGATGGCGATCTAGTTACTTGTAATGCACTCTTGCAATAGGAGTATTAAATAAAAGGCCCTTCTAAGAGTAACTCGATCTTATCCAATATCGCGGGCCAAGTTTTTTATGCTTTTCTACCATAATGAGTATTAATTAAAATAAGTCCTCGATGCAAACGCCTTATCGTATTGCAGCTAGAGTGTTTAAAATTAACCGGAAAATACGATAATCAGACTAAAAAACCTGTTCAGTGATAACTGGAAAGTAAAACTAAATTAAAAGTAAAAACTGTTTTTAAAACAAGCTTTTATTTAAATGCACTAAAAAAATAAAATAAACTGTTGTTTTGAAACTCTTACTAAAAAATAAAATGTCATTTAATATCAGTTTATATGATGTAACATCTAGTCGCCAGATTTACCTGAGTAGATAAACAAAAAAATAAATAACCTTATCTTATTGCCTTTACATTTTTTTTTAAATTTTAAACCAAGAAAACACAAGAACTATAATTATTTTTTTAGTAATAAAACATATTTTTGTTATTTGACAAAATTGCCTTAAATGAAATTTAAGCAATTGTGAATAATTCAATATCAAAGCAATAACTTTAGGGAACAGGCTGTAACGGCTTTTTTATTTTTTTTTTATCAGATTGGGTTTGTCGTTGTTGTTACGTTTAAAAAAATAACTTTTTATTTATTAAATTCCTTCTAAAATAAAGAATTTTATCATGTATTATATGCTTAATTTGGAATAAGAAAACGATTTCAAAAAAAAACTACGTTTTAGGACCCCACCAATGGGCGGCGGTGCCCGATAGTTTGGACCAATTTAGATAAAACTTGTTACCCAATATTTATTATAAGTTTTAGACGTGGAGAGACTTTTAGTGGCTCCTTGGCCAGAGCATTTTAAAATTCTTACCAAAAATAATATCTAATTATGCACAGTAAAATATAATTAATCATATACATTTTGATATATTAATGAAGCCAATTAATACCTATGTTTGGTACTTACGTTTGTTTCACAGAAGAAAATTTACACCATCCTGCATTTAAAATATTTTTTAATGAGTAAGGGATATACAGTGGTGTCGCGGAGCGCAAATCAGCTAAGTTAGCAATATAGACATGCAGGGTTGGTTAAAATTAGGGCAAATTTGCGAATTTTTATGCTTAACAATATTCCGTTTTAAAATTCTAAAAATTTGCAGTCGTTTCGGAATTATCCGGCAAAAACTTAAATTTTGTGATTATTTTTTTTCGTTTTTTTTTTAAAGAGATATTTTAAAACTAACTATACATTAACATTGCCACTTTTTAAAATAATGTCACTAAATTTAAGATCGAACGCCGACGTTTCGTCTTTGAGTCACCATCATCAACTTGGTTTTTTAAATGGGCGGAATATTTGATTTTAAACTTAATATCCTTATATTTTAATTCTAAAACTAACCATATATCACACTTTACATTTATGCGACTTTTCCAACCGAAAAACCATCCTCATATCATATACCATTTCGCTATTACAATAACGATTTGCTCCCAAACCTCATTCTTACCTGCAAAATATCAGTTTTCAGATAAGTATGCATCCATTGTTTTATGATAGACTACGATGAAGTTGTTAGAGGCGTTTGATTAAATTAGATGCTTTATTTTATTGGACACGTATAAGTAAATGTATGTAAATAACCTTAATTCTTGTAGCTTGTTATTTAAATTATGAATAAATAGATTATTAAAAGGAATAATAATGAGTAGTAATAGAAATAAATGGATGCATACTTACCCTCAAATGGAAATTTCCAAAATCGTTTGGAATAAAACGTAATTTTTATGGAAAAAATAGTGGATGGTAGTTTTTGGTTCGAAACGTCGCATAAATGTAAAGTGTGGTATATCGTTGTATTTAGAATTAAAATATGAGTGTATTAAGTTTAAAACCAAAATTTCGCTCATTTAAAAAAACAAAGTTGATGATGCTGGCACAAAGACGAAAGTTCGGATCTTAAATTTAGTGACATCATTTTATAGAACAAAAAAAGGGGCAATGTTAACGTGTCGTTAGTTTTAAAATTTCTCTTCAAATAAATCGAGAAAAAAAACTCTTACACAAAATTTTGGTTTTTGCCGGATAATTCCGGAACGGCTGCAAATTTTTAAATTTTTAAAACGGAATATTGTTAAGCATAAGAATGCGCAACTTTGCCCTAATTTTAACCAACCCTGTATCTCTTACCGTTTCCGAAATCCTAATGGTGTTCCCCGAATTTGTAAGTAGACCTATTTTTTCTCTTTGCCGTAGGTTATTCGTGCGGCAAAGCTGCCTCTTGGTAGAGAATATGCTCGATAATACAGCGGCGCATCGAGAATCGACTACCTTGGGGCAAAAATAACCTTTAACCGAACTAAAAAGGTACTAACAGTGTTGTTTAGAATACAGTAAAAATTAGAAGCACGTTTAATTTAATTGGTTAAGATCTCTACAGACTGTCATGCAAAACTGTCACATTGGGGGTCATGGTTAGTTCTTGCTGGTTAAATCTTTTTTTTTTTTGTATTTGCTTTTAACCAATGAAAAATCCACTTTTTGCACATACACGACATAATACTCTAATATTGATTCCATTAAATTACAAAACCTAGTCATACCTGCTAAGAAAGAGGTTAAATATTTAGGAATAGTTCTAGATAAGAAGCTGACTTGGAATCAGCACATTTCATCTATACTAGTAAAGTGTGAAAAAGGTATCAATTTTTTACGATCTGTAACAAAAACATGGTGGGGCTGTGATGTTCAAACATCCCTTACCTTTTATAGGGCATATATAAGGTCAATTATTGACTATGGCAGTATTCTTTATGGTTCTGCCAGTAATGGTTCTTTAAAAAAGGTAGATAGGTTGCAATATAAGGCACTCAGAGTCTGTTTGGGTGCTATGAGGTCTACTCCAGTGGAAGCATTACTGGTTGAAGCTCTTGAACCTCCTCTTAGTCTAAGAAGAGAAGAACTTAGTGCAAAATTTTTATTTAAGCAAAATTTTTTAACACAACAGTACTCCAAAATATAGCTAAATTAAATATGCATGATTTAAGTAACAAATATTGGTATCATAAAAATTCCCCACCCCTGTGTGAAGCATTTAGAAACTATAATAACATGCTTAATAATATTGAACCCTTTGACTCTTGTGACTTTGAGTATTATAGTGCCATACAAGAACTCAATATAATATTTCCATCCTTCACAGAACACAGTGGTATTAACTTAAATATACTTAAATCAGAATTAACTCGGTACAAAAATTCTATTTTAATATATACAGATGCTTCAAAAACATCAAATGGCAATGGGGCAGCAATTTATGCTCCTCAAATAAATATTCATCTTAAATTTCAAATTGATAAAAATTTTACCATCTTTACTTCAGAAGCCATAGCTATCTACGAAGCTCTCAACCTTATATTGCAAAACCAAAACCAACACTTTGTCATTTTAACAGACTCAATGTCTGTTTTAAATTCATTAAATAATAACAAAACGTTTAACTATAAATCTAATCCATTAATATGGAAAATTTTAAAATCATTACGTAAGATTAATCTTCGTAAACAACAAGTTACGTTAATGTGGGTTAAAGCCCATACTGGATTACCTGGAAATGAGTTCGTAGATTCTCTTGCCAAAGAAAGTGTTTTGAATGGTGAACCTGTTAAATATAGCTTAAGTCTTGGTGATGCAGTTTGTTATTTAAAATCTATCGTATTTCAAAAATGGAACTTGAGGTGGAAAGAATTTTGTAAAGAATTCACCCACTAGGTACTCACTATTGACCAATAGTATTCCTAAAAAGTATTGGCACAAAGATTACAATGCTCCTAGAAGGTTTATAACTACCATCATACGTATGAAATTTGGACATGCCTGTTATCCTGCGCATTTGAATAAAATTAATGTATTACCCTCAGATAAATGTGAAGAATGTCAAGTTAGAAGTGACATAGATCATATATTTTTTGAATGTCAAAAATATGTTGAGCATATTGATACACTTGTCAAAACTTTAATATACAAATGTAAAGTTAATACCCCATTTAATATTCTACATCTTTTATCGTTACAGGATGTAAAAATATATGCCATACTTATAGCTTACTTAGCTAAATTAATTTAAAACTATAAGAAAATTAACAATTTATTTTATCCTTTTTCCATCTCTTCTCATTTTTTGAAAATTAATGCATGACTAACTGATTTGCTTGTACTTCTTACTGGAGTCTGTGTTTTTTAGTGTATGTTTACTGATTTAATAGTAATAGTAATAAACTAAGAAGCGAAAAATACACTACTAAAAAAGATTGAACCGACTTCATAATAAAAATAAAACTCATTAAAAAGTAAAAAATAAAAAAAAACTCGGGTACATATGTGCTAAACTACTTAATGTTAATATATTAATAAACAAAAGCTTAATTTTCTTTAGTATAATATGTAGTGGTAGTGAGTTCTGTTATTGTTTTAAACTAGGTTTAATTAAGAAAAAAAACCGCCTATTTTAAACTCTATCTGTAAGGAAAATGTGTTACAGTAGCTAAATTTCAATTATTCAACATTGCTAAATATGTCCTTTACAAATGTTTTTAAATATAAAAAAATATATTTTTTGTTAATTTATTAATTAAAGGGTACAATGAAACATCATAATTAAGTGTTTGTTTTTTTGGGTCACTTTGAAGACAAAAAACGCTTAGAAAGGTAAAAGCGTTATTTCACAAAAAATATTACAATACCAAAAGAGCCACCATTTTTTACGCCCTCGTGCTGAACGACGCATAATTAAAAGTTCCTAATTAATAAAACTGGTATCTTTGCACAAAACGCGGCGAAAATTTTCTTTTAAAGAGCACGAAAGAAAAACAGGCGCCTGAAAAGAAATGAAACTTTTATAAATCGCTGGAAAACTTTAAACACACCATTTAGCAAGTTTTACCAGGGAATAATAACAGCGTTAACTAACTTTTCTAATAAATTTTTCCTCAATTTTTAAACAAGAATCCATAAAAAGTTGTAAGAGTTCATATTTCCGAAGAACCGAATTTAATAGCTCTAGTGTAAGTTTACGTTCATTGGAGGTTTTGATTCACTAGAAAATGTAAAGAAAATTCTTATTTTTATTTAGTATAAACATTTTTTTATACAACCGACTTCAAAACAATAATAAAACTTATTTAAAAGTAAAAAATAATAAAAAAGATAAAAAAAGAAGTCGGGTAATACCAATGTATGGTATGGAATAAAGAGATTTTATTTACTTATTAAAATTGAGTAGTTTAGCACGTATGTTATTATCAAATTTCTTTTTATTATTATTTTTACCTTTTTAGTGAGTTTTAAAAAATTTTTAAAGTCCGTTCAAATTTAAAAAAAAACTGTTTTTTTCGCTTTTTAGTTTATTATCATTACCAATCAATCAGAAACTGCTAAACACTAAAAAACACAGATTAAAGTAAGAAGCACAATCACGTAGATCTTGATTGGTTTGAAGCGAATAAATAAAACAACTTACGAGAACTAACCACAACCCCCAATGTTTGACAGTTTTGCATGACCGTCTGTAGCGCTGTCAACCAATCAAATTACACGTGTTTGTGATTTTTACTGTAGTCTAAAAAAACACTACTAGTATCTCTTTTAATTCGGTAAAAATTTTGGTCCAAGGTTGTCGATTCTGAATACGCAAGCATTTTTCCTACCTAGAGTTAGCTTTGCCCTTTCGTTTTTGAACTCTGTTAAAAGAACTAACAGTAGTTAAGGTCCTAATGTTTAAAGGACACATTTTTGGTTTAAAATAGAACTTTTTTTTAAATATGTCAAAAAAAAGGACTTTAAGTAAGCTACCCCAATCGTAATTTTCAAATAAAAAACGTCAACAAAAACAATCACAATGAGGATTTTTTTCTTTGGCAGCCCACAAAGGTTTATGCTTAAGTTGATACCACTGATCTGGAGTTTTTTTTTGTGTATGTTACGCGAATACTTCGGCGTTTGTGAACCGATTTAAAAAATTCTTTTTTATTTGAAAAAGTGTACTTTCACTGTGGTCTCATAAAAAAACAAGTTAGAATCGTAAAAGAAAGGGTACTAAAAGCTGCCTTTGGGTAGGTATATGCTATGGTAGTATAGAAAAAAAGGAGGGTAGGGGCGCATTCAGAATCGCCAAACTTGGGGTAAAATTGACCCCTTTCATCAAACTTAAAGTGTTAAATTTAGGGTTTTATAGTGTATTGTTATCCAAGCGTTCTCTAACTTTCCCCCAGGGGCCGTAGCCCTGGGTATCCCGACCCCAGGGATACGAGGGATTGCACCCTGCTGGTATCCACGGCTTGTTCCTCTTGCGCCGGCACCCACGGTACCTTTGGCTCGTGTAATTGGGTCTTCACATCGGTATTTGTTTCTTCCATAGGTCTAAGCGGCGTTCGGACGCGCTTAACGAGGGTTCTAGTGAGCCCCATACTTTCCCCCAGTTTTTCCCAATCTCCATCGCTGACGGTTTTCCGATTTTTAGTTTTCTTGTGCCAAACTTCTAAGGTCACCTTGCAACTGCTTCTAAAATTTATTTAGGTCCGGTCACCTCCTAGTTCCCATATGATGTTCCGTTGTAGTTGGACCTGGTGCAAGTCCTAATTCGATAAAATACCTGGAGTGACCGTAGGTCAATCTCTCCTGTCTTGGTACCAAACTGACCGTAAAGACTTCTTCTATCGTTTCTAGCAATCGGAACCAGTGGTCAGCACCGGTTTCCCAATATACCTTCAGGTAGGTATAGAATTTATTCCAAGTCCAAATCCGGGTTTTTCCTGGTAACCGTCACTCAAACCTCGTGTTCTCGGTATCTTTGGACAAGTCCTGTTATCCTGATTATTTCAGTTGAAGTTCTTGACGGTTAGCACTCCTTTCCGCCGTAACACCTCCTGATCTCTATGGCAGTCCCTCCCCCAGGTGGTCGGACTCCGCACTTTAACTTTTTACCGTCTGCTACGACGGTGTACTTAGCGGCACCCTATCACACTTCCGCCTGCTACTTGTTGTAGCGGCAGTCTCCACTACTTCCGCCAGCTAAACCAATTAGCGGCAGCCCTAACTTCCCCTGCCAGCTACCTCTGTAGGAGGCAGTAACACTTCACTTCCAAAAAGGGGTAAGTATAAATACACAAAGAAAACTCCTTTTTCTTCTTCAACTTCGTCTAACACCTTTCATAGCCATGCAAGTAACCTCGATAACACTTTTTATCTACAGTATCTCCAGAGGCCAATCAAAGCTTCCATACCTCATGAACAAATTAAAACCCCAGGTCACCTTGACCTACGACGATGACTTCCATAACCCTTTACTTTCCTCTTGTTCCGACCGTGGACCTCCGCTACACACAATTATACTTTCTCCCAGGTCTACCTTGACCTAATGTCACGATGGAACCCTCTGGGTACCCACCGGAGCCCCAGATCAGACTTCTAACCTTCTTCAGGTGCCGATCTCAACTGACTGACGTTCCTGGTTTTTGCTCTTTTATACTATCTGAGATACCGTGTTAGTATGTTGATAACCAAATAAACAAAAGCTTTTTATACTCTAGTACCAAAACAATATTACCCTTGACTTCTTTTATTATTGTTTTTTACTTTTTGGTAAGTTAATTTAATTGTTTTGGAAGTTGGTCCAATCTATTTTTTTTACCTCCAAATTTAATGTAAATTGTGAAACAATGCGCTCAAGATTATTATAACAATAATTAAAAAAATTAAAGTCGCAAATCTAAATGGGTTTTGTTAATCGATAATTAAAAACTCTACTAATAAATTGAGGTTATAAAACATTGAAATGGGGCAGCAAATAAAAAGTAATTAATATAACTACTTTAACGGTCTTATAACTCTGCAGTAAAAACAACTTTTTTAATGGTTTTATTGACTGTTAGAGTCGGTACTGGCAATAAAGCAATTCGATCTTAAAAAGGTAATTAGAACATAAAACTGAAAAAGAAAAGATACTGTTTATTAGCAGTTAAATAATACTACAAACAGTTTATTGGTAAGTTAAGAAAATTAACAGTAATATTATTTATATGAAATAAAGTGTAATGGTAAAATCAGTTTAATTACTATTGACAATAAGAACACTTTTTCAGCTTTAAATAAAATAATCAAATTGTAATATGGCATAAAAATGTAAAAGATAGATTAGATATTTAATGGCGTACATTAAAGTAGTCCAGTAAATTCATTTTTTATGCACGTTTTAAGTTGCGACGTTTTTGATCTAAATAAAGGTATAAACAATAATAATTTGTGTATGTACTACTCCCACTTTACCTTAACAACCTTCGCCGTTAGAACTTCATAAGTTGTACCAGGAAAAAGATCCTTTATAACCAATTTTATCCATACTTTTCTTAATATAGGTGTTTATGTAACAAAGGTATAAACTGATACATTTTTTACGTATGGGATCTCATGAGTAAAAAAACACTTATTGCACATGTTGCATACTATATTTTTTCATGTATTGTATTGATTTTAAATAACACTTTTAAAACCATTTTAGAGAGTTTACGAATATTTATACCGCCATATATGTAAGCGGCGCTTTTACCTAGTCTGTCAATGTCAAATGTTTTGGGTGTCGGATGAGGCAAACGTGTCACTTTTTTGTCGGACAAGTTTACCACAATGTTTTATATGCAATTTTTTAACATTAAGCCGAAAATTGTAAGATTTACAGTTACGAAACCCGCCCAATCCGATATCCAAAACATGTCCAAATGTCCATGGGACTTGCGGTTTCGTGACTGTAACACTTACGATTTTTGGCACAATGCTTAAAAATTGCATGTAAAACATGCAATTTTTGTCAAAAGGAAACCTCCTAAAAAGGGTTTAAAAGTTTTTATTATCATGAAATTATTTATATTACTTGCCAAGGGACTAGATTGTTTATGTATAATCTATCTATTTATTAAAATTCCTGTTATTTCTTATTTGCAAATATATGGTTAATGGTTATCGCCGATTAACTTTTTAAGTCCAGTTTTATTCGTTCTTGTCTATATTTTTAGAATTTATTTCAATCATATTTTCTTTAAAAATGGCAATTACAAAATATGCTACATATTAAAAGTTTAAAATAATACTTTTTTAAATATCTACATTCTACATCCTTATCTTTCAAAAACTATCATAGCATTTTGAACGATAATATATTTCGGAATAAGAAGCCTATACGAAATAAAACTTTAAATAATTTTTTTCATATTCTTGCAATTTCTAGGACACCCTTTACATAAAAAAAAACAAATTTATAGAACAAACCCCAAAAAAAAAAAAACAAAAAAGGTAAATTATTACAAGCGAATGTAATTAGTAAAAACGACCGTTTTAGTTCACTTATTTCTAACCGCTTGATGTATAGCGCCAATTTGTCACAGTCGACGTACAGTCTTTAAATTAGTGCTCGGGCACTTGTCAGCTTATGTGTGCTCCAAAATAGAATTCTTTTGATACACGCCCACTAACGAATGGGCCTAAATTAAATTTTCGTTCGGTATTTTCAACACATACGTGTAAAAATGTGTTTTGGCGAACGCAGAATTGTTTGACATTAATTCCAGTGTATATTGGTTAAGAAAAAACGTTTTTATAAAACATGTTTTTAGGATTAATTATCAAACAGTAGTGTTTGCTTTGATCTAGAAGCTTGATTCTGTAATTTCTTTAAATCCTTCGCCACAAAACAACCTCTGAGAGTTTCCTTGCATTTATGTGGAACAAAACTTCTTGGTTGGTATGTATCTTTAACAAAACTTACCTTAAAACTTTTAAGCTATCCTAAAAATTTTAACGTATGCATTGTGTTCTATTGTGTGTGATTAATGGACAACTTTTTATTTGAAAATTTTACTCAAATAAAAAGATGCAGCATAGTCCTATACTTAAAACAGTTAATACTTTTTGAAAAGAATAACAGAGTAAGATAAAAAAAAACAAACTGCCTAAGAGTAAAGTACCCAAAAGACACCACCTACGTTAGTCTTTAAGTTTTTAGCCTTTGTGGACTGTCCAAAGTAAAAACTTATTCTAATATTTTCTTACGACGTGAAGGGACCTGAAAATGGTTATTTGTGGAATCTGAACCTGTTTTAGTATTTTACGTTATAAGTCCGGTAGTGACTTATTACAGTACGAGATGTTTACAGACGAGGCGACGCAGGAGCCGAGTCTGGAATATAAACGAGTACTGTAATAACACCTGACGGACGTGTATCGTATGATATTTTATTTCATACTGTCCTTATGAAAATTAATGAATAAATAATATTTATAAAATTTTAAGAGAACATGTTGTTAGTTTCGAAGTATTTCACTTAAAATACGTAAGTATAGTTAGACTCATATTTAAGGCCGTATTAACTGTTTGAGGCGCCCTAGGCTAGAATTCCCGAAGCGCCTATTTTCCACCAAAAAATTTTTGAAGAGCAAAAAAAAAAAAAGGTCATTCCCTCCTTTTGTCGCCTATTTCATTCCAAGCATCTTATTCACAAGAGAAATTATTTACCAAAAATCCCCACTCAACCTAAACTTTTTAAAAGCTCCCCTGTCTAGCGCCTATTACTTCCCCTGTCTGGTGCCTATTTGTCATGGCGTCCCAGGCTGCAGCCTAGTAGTCAGCCTAATGGATAATACGGATTTGCCTATATTTATTTCATTCTGAAAGCGATGCCGCCAAGTACACAAAAATGATAAAGCTAATAAACCCTTTTGTGAACAATAATTTATTGCAGCAAAAATAGCAAATATTCTCAACCCGACGACTACGCCACACGTTACAGGTTTTATGGTAAGCCAGAGACGAAATAAGAGGATGTTTTTTAAGTACTTAGACGTGTTTGAAATATTTTTATATATTTATCTAAAAATATGTAATCAGGCTCTGTCAGAGCCTATGTGCCAAAGAGGTTCAGCTGTATCTTATAATTTTTATGGTCTTAACTATAACAGCTTTGTTCTCCATATCATAGGTAACTATGATTATTCTTGGCTTGTCACAATTAAATTGAGAAATAAAAATTCTTTACAATACAGTACGAATCCGTAGTCAGTTTTGCTTTGATACGTATGTGAAATATTTGGTTTACGACTTTTCTATTTTTAAGAAAAACAATAAAGAATCTTTATAAAGGTAAAGGAAAAAAAGTGGTTTGTAATTTATTTGCGAGGTATTGTTTACGTCGTATTTTTGCTTCAGAATTACAAATTCTGTGTCAGCTCTGCTCCACCAACTTTTAGTTTTTAGAAATTTGTTAAAGAAAACTGTCAAAATTGAGGACGTTTTCCGCTTTTTTGAGATTTGAAAATTTGAAATTGATCTAAAGGCCACATTCTAACCACGAATTTATGTAGAGGGTTTTCATTTATATTTTGCCCTCTACTTTTAGCTATAACCAAGAAAAAAAAACATTTTGTGTAAAAGTTTTATACTTTTTCATCTATTATCTTTTGAGCACAAAAAAGAAACCAATGAACATCAGAAACTCAAGAAAAAATGGAGAGGTAAACTTTTTTTAATGGGACACCCTGTATATAATATTATAATTTAAAAGGTCTTTTAAAACGCTTCACACAAATACCACATTGGATATCTCTATCAGTTTTTGAAATATGACCACTTAAATTTATATGGTAATATTTCCGTAACTAATATAGTTAGATGTACTTAATATGGTATTTTTTTAGGCTTTTTAAAGATCTTTTTAATTTTTATACGTATTTTAAAGCCATACTGGTAACAATATACAGGGTGTGACAAAAGGTATACAGGGTGTCCCAACTCTATTTATACACGAAATAACTTTGCCCCTGTTTAAGATGCAAAAATAAACCCAAAATAAAAAATGTTCATTTATGTAATCTCTTTTTATTGACAGTATAAGTAAATATACAAGGTGTCTCAAAAACAGAATTGTCATTGTCAAGTAGTTTTTTTTTAAATCGAACATTTTATTTATCATACCAAATTTTAATTCTGTATTAAATTTTACATTAAAAATATTAAATGAACTGTAAGTCAAGTATTGCTGGTTTTTAAGATGTCAGAAGTATGCTAATATGCTAATTAACGATTATAAGTAAAGAAAAAAAATATAATTTTGGTTCTAATTCTTTTTAAATAACTCTGTCACTGGCAGAGTGACAAATAATATAATAACATAAAATTAATTACATTTCTTTGTATGAACTACTAATAGGTTTGTCAGCAATTTAGTTTATTTTCGACACATATTTACTTAATTGCATAAAGAAACAGCAATGCATCAATTATAGCTGGCTATTAGTTTAAGTAATTAAATATGTATTTAAAATAAACCAAAGAGCTGACTTTCATATTAGTAGCTCTTATAACCGCAGGTAATTAAGGACGGAGGTAAACGGGGTGCGAAAATATCTCTTTACCTGCACGCCTGTAAGATTACGTTTATATCATAGGTAAATGGGGTGCCAGCCCTTCCCGAGAGGGGTGTGAGTCAGGGCAGGTAAGAATTCCTATAATTGACACTAATAATTTGTATACCACTTAATCAGTTCAGTTCTCATTGTAATAGTGAAGAGATGTGCGAAAAGATTTCCGCTTAAGGTTTTAATAGTGAGAAAAAGTCCAAAAATAGACCAACATTTTATTTCGATACCTTTACTTTAAAGAAAACATTTGCGCCCCGTTTACCTTTACGATTTTATTGACCCCAAGATGCCTTGCGCCCCGTTTACCACCGCCGGTAATTAATTACACGTAATCATATTATTTGTCACTCTGACAGTGACAGGATTATTTAAAAATGAATAAACCAAAATATTATTTTCCTGCTTCACTTTTAATTGTTGATAAGTATGTCAGCAGACTGTTGATATCTCAAAAACCAGCAATAATTTATGTATAGTGTGTTGCACATTTTTGATAAAGAATTTAAGTCAAAATATGTTAAAATATACAGCGTCTTCAAGTGAAAAAAACATACGTGACAATAAAAATTTTGTTTTTGAGACACCTTGTATATTAACTGGTACTCACAATAAAAAAAGTGTATCCAAATAAGCATTTTTTTGTTTTAAGTTTATTTTTGTATCTTGTACAAGAGAGACGTTAATACGTGTATAAATAGAGTTGGGACACCCTGTATATTTCTAAATGCAGCACCCTAAATATTACATCACCAATAAAAACACCTTTAAAAGATCTTCAAGAAAATACTAAGTACATCTAACTTTATTGGTTTCTGAAATATTGCCATCCAAATCAGGTATTTAGGTAATTTTGAAAGTTTCGTCATCATGTATTAGGTAAATGCTGTACAAAAAGCTCTATCTTTTAATTTAATTTATCTTTGGACCCAGTCGCTATCTTAAAATTTATATCTGTTAATTTTACTCTAAAATATAGTATATATGCGAAATTTTTTTATTGATCCATTCAAAAAGTTAAAGGGAGGACATTTAAGAAATGCACCGTATATTTTATAAGTGTTTACATTACTTTACAATTTGTAAATTATTTGTACAACGTTTCTCTGGATATTCGCAGAAATCCCAAATCCCGTCCAAGCTCTATCTCTCTATTCATAGGGCTCTATAACTTTAATCACATTTCAATTTCCTGCAAGAGGTGCAAGTCAGCACATACAAAGAGATATAAGACATTCCAATAAACAACTGGAGAGGGAGTCATTATACTTATATCAATGAGTTTATAGATATAGACTATAAAACAATCGGTTGTCTGCAAAGTCGGTTTATTGAATATAGTTGAACGTGACAACGTCGAAAAATCATTACCTTTATCGCCGCAATTATCGTTGCTATAATCAATTGATACCACATTCACTTTTCACTGCACGCTCACTCAAGTAGGAGAGAAACAGATGTCGAACGACGCGGAGATTGTGTCTTTTTGTCGCTCGTTTTGCGCTCTCGCTTGTACTTAAAGAATTAAATGGAACGCGCGCGGTAACGACACATGAGTCATGTTTTTGGTTCGTGCAGCCGGGTCCATCAAATTATAAGACGTTTTCACGTCAAAATTTCTATATAAGAATCTTCTCTGCAGTAAGCTTTGATAAAGGTCAATAATTCTTTAGAGCAGAAACCGGATTAATATCTAAAAATTAGGTACAATAAGGCTAAAGAAAAAGGCCTTTTGTGTATGAAATCGTTGATAAGTAAAGGATAATTTTTTGGATGGAAATGAAAATGCCTCGAATTGTAGGATATGCACATCTTCAGATATGGAAACAGTGTTCAAAACAGAGTGTAATTCAAAAATTTACAAATACAGGGTGGTCCCTAAATAATGGGTCAAAATTTAACTGGAAAATTATAAAGATAAAATATTGCAATATAACTAAAATTACCTTAGTACAAAAATTGATATTCAGTGGTAAGATGCTAACATGTAGGTTATTAGGGTCATTTAACCGTAACCATGCGCTTGCCAATCACCAAATTATTTCCGAAAATAAGCAGTTACACATTACCTAACATAATTATCGTAAAAACATTGGTTTACTACCTTTTCTTTTTGTAACAAAGCTTGACAGGTTCGAAATCTGTCAGAAATTGGCCAAAAACCATTTTAAAGTCGTCTAGATATCCATGACATAACCTGCTTGTTCATTCTTTTTAGTCAACTATAACCGCATACCTAAACCTGTCTGTATTTATAAAAATTTCAACTAAATTCTTTAAAGATATACAGGGTGTCACAACTTTTCTGACAAACTTTATGGGCTAATTCTACAATAAAACTAATGAAAAAAACTTACAATATATTAATTACAAATTTAAAAATACCTTTTAATGAACTAACGTCTAGTTTTTGAACTACAGGATGTTTAAAAGATCCGTGTTTTTTTATAATAACTTTCATATTAATTTAGATATTATTAAAATATTTGGCATACAAGAAAAAAATTATCAGTGACGTCCATAAGAGGTTTAAGTTAAATATTTTTTAATAAAAAAGTGATACGTCACTGCATTGCTTAAAAATAATAAAAAAAAATTTCAGGTTTTTAGGTTTGGACCAAATTTGATCCCTTGACTTTTTTATTCGATGCACGGTTTTCGCGTAAATAAATAAAAATAATTTCTCGGCACGGTTCTTTTGTATGGATAACATCAAATTCTAAACTAAAAATTTTCTTTGATAGATCTTTTCTTTAATAAAATAGGGATTTGACCATGCCGAGAAATTTATTTATTTGAAAACACACACAACAAATTAAAAAAATCAAGGAGATCAAAGTGTCAAACTAAATGGGAATTTTAACAAATATTGTATTTTACAAAAGTGCAGTCGAGTACTATTTTTTTTTTAATATTTACCATAAACCCCTCATGAACGACACTGGTATTTTTTTTCTTGTATGCCAAAAATATTCTCTTAGTGCATAGGAGGCATATGGCGTCCTCCAATTATTTTAAAAATATTTTAATTGGTGTAAAAGTTATTATAAAAAATAAACTTTTTTTTTTAAATTTTTAACACCCTGTAGCTAAAAACTAAGACCGTTAGGACATATTTCATATGAAGTTTATTTCATTGGTTTTATTGTAGAATTAGCCCTTAAAGATTGTCGGATAAGTTGTGCTTTAAAATTCAATTTTTAAAAGGTATTAAAAATGTGCCTGCTATCTTGTACATTCAATAAAAAATAAATAAGGTTTTTAAATAATACTAGCTATGATTCCCGGCTTCGCTATGAGATTACGTGGTAGTTGAAATAAAAAAATAAACTATGACGTAAAATAAAAAAATTATTGAAAACAATTGCAATTGCTCGCAGCGCCTTTCGAAACGCAACCCAAATAACCGTTGTTTTGAATGAAGTTCAAATACTCGACAACAGATGGCGCCACTACACTTAATTTCCAAGTTGAAGGGTTGGAAACGCCCTTATATCTTTAAAAATACGCCCTTTAAGTTAAAACGGAAACTTTCTTGTTCGAGGGGGATAAAGGGCTATCACACTATATAAGTCCCTTTATCGTATCGGGACTCCTTTTAAAGTTTTATCGGCACGCACATTTTATCAACTTAGTTTTATTATATACTAGCTATGATTTCCGGCTTCGCTCGGGAGTTGATATGAGACCCAAATAACCGTTGTTCTGAATGAAGTTCAAATACTCGACAACAGATGGCGCCACTACACTTAATTTCCAAGTTGAAGGGTTGGAAGAGTCCTTATATCTTTAAAAATACGCCCTTTAGGGTAAAACGGGAACTTTCTTGTTCGAGGGGGATAAAGAGCTATCATACTATATAAGTCCCTTTATCGTATCGGGACTCCTTTTCAAGTTTTATCGGCAAGCACATTTTATCAACTTAGTTTTATTATATATAATGAAAATGATAATATTGGATAAAAAATTATGTCAATATAATTTTAATTTATAAAATGATTCTTAGGACTTGCGTAGGACTAAAATACTTTAAAAAAATATATAAAGTTTCTTTTGTAGTCTCTAAATGCAGTAACTTCTTCGTCCATTCATTCAGAGTCCTTTATAAGTGAACCCTGCACATTATAGAAAATTTCATTTTGCAAAGTCATTGTCTTTAGAAAACTATTTCTTTGGACTTTTGTTGAGTTCGGGACGCCTCAACAAAAATAAAACTTTAGATTTTCCTCTGCTAATCGAGATTAAGCTTAAGCTTTCAAATAAACTAAAAGAAAATAGAAAAAAAGCGAAGATATTGTATTTGGGATAAGGCCTGGATAAAAGTGAACAAAGACATTGTTAGAAAAAGCTTGGTATTCTAATAGTCTCGGATGGAGTTTATTGTAGTAGTAATAAAAAGTTTGTTTATGATGAAAGGTCGAAAACATGTTTTCTCAAGTTGTATAGAGCTAAAACTTTATTTGTTAGCAAGTTTTTAATTTGTTTATCCAGAGGAATCAAGAAAAATACTCACAGTATATTTAAAATAACTATTTTACATGATCGGACTAACAAGTCACCTATAAATTTTGCCAGGTCGTAACACCGCCTTGAATAAAATGAGTCACATTAATTAACGTCGGGAACGGTAAGGCGGCCCCTAGACCTACAATAACATTGCACAATTTAAAGTTATAGCATATATACCAATAAAAAAAGTGTAATTTTCAATTTTTTACATTTTACACTACAACTTAAATAATGGGCAAGAAAGAGCAAAATTTAAAGGAAAATTTTATAATTTTAAATATATATTTTTTTCATTCGCTGCCTTAAGCCAAGTATTTTAAAAACTGTAACTACTAAAGTAAGAAATTGTTAAAAATATGTTTTTTTTTCTTAAATTTTTTAACTTTAATTTTTGGCATACAATTTAATTCTCTACATCATTTACTTATACAATTTTATACTTTTTTAAAAATAGAGATATAGTGGTTTTACACCTTTTCATTTTGCATATTTTTAGTTATAACTTGCCCTGTATGTTATGAACCAAAGTAAAATTTTGGATTTATTAGTTTTGAACCATGCAACCAGTGTTTCTCAACGAACTTTTAAAGATTCCAATATTTTTGGTCTATTTGACCTCTTGTAATACCTATCCTGGGACATAATGTCTTTATTATGCCAGTTAAGGTTAATTTTAAACGTGACGTTCACAAGATTAAAAAATGTGTATTGTTTGAGATAAGGAACATGATTGTGTTTTAGATGCTTAAAAGCCGGACGAGATTTTTGGCGCTTAATCCAATATTAAGTTTAGATCCTCTAAAAAGATGTCAGCCATCCTACGTTTACTTTAAGAACCCGAAAACTGAAGTAAAAAAAATAAAAATTTAAATAAAATTAAAACAAAACTATGAAGGTAATTGATTATGTGGATGTGAAGAAAAAACCAAGTTGGTGTCAGTACTGTAGGTACCTTAAGGCACCCCAGCATTACCTTTGTGAAAGCGGGAAGAGCGGCCATCCACAATAACTAAGGAAAATGTTGTTTATTGTGTAATATCTGTGGTGCACTAACGCGTTGTTTTAAAGTTTAAATATCTGCATTTATTGCTACTAGCAGGAACTAGAGGATAAAATGAGTAAAATGTCAAAAACCCGGCACCCACAGTACATAGTAGTTAGCCTTTATATACTGCACTATTAAGTATAAAGGTCTTATCAATTTTTTCTTTTGGATATCCGAGCTTATCTAAATTTCAACACAATAAAAACTTTGCCTTGGCTTTAAAAACCTCAAATCTAAGACCAAAATGGTAGAAATAAAAATATATTATTTTTTTAATGACTAAAATTTTAGTGTTGAACGCTTAAAAGTTATCTCACGTGTTTGGAAAAATAATAAAATACAGGACACATAATACCACTATGGCATTTTACAACTGATAAAATAAGGTTAAAGCTGACAATTACGTCAATATTATGTTCCCGGTCGTTCATAAACAGACTTTTATAACTACCGCAATAAACCCTATTCCAGAGTATTAGAATTACAGGCTTATCCCAACGACGGCTTTTGTTATATTTTATCCCTATTAAAACCTATAAAGAATAAGGGCAAAAAAGTATATCCGAAGCTCAAAGTCAAAACGTAATTTTTACTGCGCTTTTTCCATTTATGCATAAAACTTCTTTTTAATTAAAACATATTATATTTTAAATACATAACTTTATATAGTGAAAACCCACGTTAAAAATTTTGAGACAGTCCAAAAATTATCTTTTTTAAAAAATGCATTTTAAATTGGAGCTTCTTAATTAGAAAGTTCAGTTCAAAGCAAAAATAAAGTAATTAATGCAAAATAAAAGGTCTGGCCACATATAACTACAACAAGTCCGCAGCCGTGCGTTTCGCTGGTGAAATATACCGGCATGCACGCAAAAAGTTTTGTATTTAATTAAATTGCAGTAATATGAGTATGGTATACCTCGCTTTAAATTACACCTGATCGTTAAATAAGCCTCCGCAAATATAGTAACACAGTTTTACCTATGCTACACTCATCTTTGGATAAAAAAACAGAGATAAGTGGAAAATTTGTTTTATTTAAACAAGAAGATATACGTAAATAAAACGAACACAGCTTAACAAAAATTGCTTCTTATTTTTTGAGGGCATAAAAAGTGCTTTTGAAGTTTTCCGAATTAATTTGACCCACTTTCCTCTATTATTGTGAATGCTCGGTGCAGCCTTGGTGCGGTTATGTGGGCCCAGACCCTAAATGGTACGCATAAAAACACAGATTCCTTATTTTAAAATATTAAAAATTAACAAAACATAACTATTTTTAAAAGTTGATAATAAGGAAGATACAAAATGTCAAATTTTAAAAAATATGTGGTTTTGATAGTTATTTTTTATACGTTTAAAATGTTGTAATACACATACACATACATAATCCTTAATTTCTTTAAAGCTTTACAGGATTTTTTGATTTCTTATATGTACCATCTAAGTTATTTAGTGCAATCGAAAAAGCTACATATTAGGAAAATTGCCTATGTTTTCCATGAACATCTTTTACTCATCGCTATAAGGTAAAATAATTATTTTCTGTCATATGAAAAAAACGTGTATCCTGATCAAAAAGTTCATAGGGTAAAACATAACCAGAATAATTCAGTTTACTTTTAAAATAAGGTTTTTCTTTATTAAATTATTAATATAGATAAATATTTTTGCGCCATTGCAGTCAATAAAATACATAAAATGGTAAATTAAAATTGTTTAAAATAAAATATTATTACTTTTTTTATTGTCTACTTTCTATACAATAACAATAATATGTGATATATATGCAATATCTTGGACAAGGTTTGTCAATAAAAGAAAATTTTTGGAATGCAAGAAATTTTTTAAAATATTTATTGCGTAAATAAATAGAAATATTTAATTTCTCGGCATCGTCAAAGCCCTATTCAATTAAAAAATAAATAATAAGGGTGATTTTTTACTGTAGAATTTAATATTAGCCATACAAAATGACTATGCTGAGAAGTGGTTTCTCTTTAAAGGAAACCGTGCATCAAATAAAAAATGTCATTCTTTGAAATCCATTTTGTTTCCAACTAAATGGGACATTTAAAAAATATTTTTATTTTAGAAACATGCAGTGACGTAACATTTTTTCTTACAAAATAGTTTTCCTAAACCCCTCATGGGACGACCCTGGTAAAAATTAATTTTATTCTTGTATGTTAAAAAAGTCTTTAACTGCATAGGACGCGTACCCCAATTTTTGTAAAAATATCCAAATGAGAAAAAAAGAAATTGTAAAAATCAATATTAAAAAAATGAACACCCCGTAGTACAAAAACTAAGACGTTTAGGACAAAAGTTCATATGAAGTGATTTTCCCCTTTTTACAAAAGTTTGTCGGTTGAGTAACTGGATATGAGAAATTAGTCTAAACAACTTTGCTATAACAAAATAATAGGCAAGATTTTTTAAAAGTTTTTAAGCCGGTAAATAAATATTCACCAACAATACAATTATATAAGAATAATCGACCAACCGAGGTCAAGGTACCTCCAAAACCAAATTTCCATGGACCATCAAGTTTAATAAATAAAAACAGGTATAACTTTCAACGGGCTTCGTAATAGCTACCAGATTACCCATCAAAATTAACCACGGTAAATTTGTCAGGGCCGATTTCCAAAATCGTAGCACCGAAGCATATGCCGTAATTTTAATAGATTGTATTATGAAGATTTTGCTACCACAAAAGAAACGAATTAATTCTTACCCATTGTCAGATTTGTCACGGGGTCGAATACTATTGAGCCCGTACAACGGATTCTTGAAAAATGAATAACTTTGAATTTACCGACAAAAGAAGCTTTCTTAACACTTGTTTTGAAGTGGAGAAGACCGCTGACAGTGCAACAGAATTATTATTTTACGACGATCGTTCTGAACAGCATGCAGTTGATTTTTTAATATTTTTGACGCACATATTTTATAATTTTTTAGAAAACGTATTATAATAGTACACATAGTCACATTAGAAGTGTGGAAAATTACTAATTGCGTTAGCCGAGTGCGACAAACCCACGAGTGTAAGAAAGTCATTTTCACACGAGTACTGTACACTATTTTTCCTACGACCACAAATTATCCACCAAAAAAAAAAGTTTGTCTCTTCAGAAAAAATAAAAAACAATTGAGAACTTTACAACACTAGGGTGATTTTTACTTTGTAACACTAGTGTGATATGTACTTTTCCTCACTGCTATATTATACTGTTTTGCCAATATTTTTACATCGAAAATCACCTACCTAGAAGCATTATATAAATTTTATCATTTTGGAATTTAATCACTTAATAAAAATTGTATGGTTTGGTTAGGTAATAACAATAATAGTTTAATACGGTTTTCTGCTATTTTAAGGGTTTTTAAAAAAAAAATATTGATACTTATATATTTTAGACACTCTTCTAAATAAAATGTAAGTGGCGCATATCCAAAATATTCCGTTTTTTAAAAATATCAGTAAACAAACTTACGGGACAGGGGAGTGAAAAGGGGTGCTGGGTGGCGTAAAATTAATAAAACGAGTTAATGAAACTGAACATCACATGTAAAATTAAGTAAAAATTACATTTTTTCCTCATATTTTTGAGAAAAAATATAAAAAATATGAATATTGTAAAAGCATAACCTAAAGTCCTAAAAGTAAGAAAAAAACGACTACTAAACGTTAGTTGTACCCAAGATCGTTTGACTAGCAAACGATCTTGAGTTAAACCTTCTTGAGTTATACCATGCAAAATATGGAAAGCATTTTGCAACGTCGGAAGGGTCTGATTCTATTTATGAATGGATAAAAGAAAGTGGATTCATAAAGTGTGTGCCTGTGGTTTAATTGAAGGAATAAAAAAAAGATTTAACTAGTTGTTTAAGTACACGAAGACAGAGAGAAAGGAATTTGATCTATAGGAGTTTTTCTCTGGCGCTTTAGGTCGAACGGTCAAGCGGCAAGGCTGCCTCTATGAGGGAACGTGCTCTACTTACCTGACAACACTGTGCCACTGAGCGAGCAGTCAGTTAAAGTTGTTTTTTGTGGTTATGTCAATTTTTGTTTATGTTTTTATTTTTTGAGGATTTTATTATTACTCTTTTTAATATTAGAAGAAAGCTTATACTGTGTAGTAACTTAACGTTAATCAGATGATTTTCGCTAATTTGGGTTCTACTGTTTAAGGTAAGTAAAAAGTTTTTTTACTGTCACTACAATAAATATGTAACTTGCAAAACCAATAGCAGTTTCTAGAATGACATCATAATATATATCACACGAGTGTTGTAAAGTACTTTGCAACACTAGTGCTGTAAAGTACTTCGCAACACTAGTGTGATATAACGCATGTTCTGTGCATGAAACCAGTGTGCTATTTGCTATTTTCACAAGTGGTCAAAGGAAAAATAAGTTATGCAACCATATTTAAAACTTATATGAGAGTAATTAACTTAGTATAAACTATTGTTAATTTATATGCAATTTAAAGGTTAAAGACTGGCTTGTAATTCTCCTGATTTTTGATAATTTTATTTATAGGATTTATTTAAAACCTTTGGTTGTTAATGTTATTCACAAAATTGCCAAGCAATAAACTTTCATAAAATGAAAATATTTTGCCAGCAAAATTTTCTTTCTTATAATACGTATGGTACAGTGTCCCAGAATAGCTGTTACAAGACGACAAATAAACCACAAATTTTTGAATTTTTAAACGCTCTTCTGTGAAAACTGCTCGCATGGTCCAAAATTAATTAAGACAAAATTTTACTTCGATTGTTAATATACAAGCCGAGTTATAACTAAAAATATGAAAAATAACCAAGGGTAAAGTACCTTTATGTAACATAGGACAAAATTGTATAGGTAAATGTTGTAGAGAAATAAGTTTTACGTCAAAATTTAAAGGTTAAGAATTAAGGTAAAAAATATTTTTGTCAATTTTTAATATCTTGCATAATGTTTAAAATACTTGGCCTAAAGCAGCAAATAAAAAAATAAAATAATTTATTTTTCTTTTGAATTTTGCTCCCTCTTGACCATTATTTAAGTCGTAATGCGTAATGTAAAAAACAACAATTACATTTTCTTTTACTCTTATGCTTTAACCTAAAATTTTAAGCAAAAATTTAATTCTTTACAACATTTACTTATACAGTTTTGTTTTATTTTTAAAAATAAAAGTACGTAGCTTCTGAGTATTTTTCATATTTTTTGTTATACAGACTGTCCACAGTGTCCACGGATAGGGTGAACAACAGGACAAATGGGTCGAAAATTTCATTTTTCGAAAAAAAGTCATTCTTCATAAAAATTGTTGCTTTTAAAAAAATGGGATTTACAAAGGATGTTGATTTTGTATACAGAGTTCGCAAAAAAACATGATTTTTCTCAAAGAATAAACTACCTTTGTTTTTTATTTTCGAGAAATAGTTTATTGAAAAAATTATTTAAAATAATGTTTGTAGTCGATAAAGACAATAACACAAAATTTTTAATAAACTCCATATTTTGGCAAAAACGCTTTGATCACACTCATTAACAGCTGAAAAATAGTGTTATGTATGAATTTAAAAAAGCAGGTGTTTGAAAAGTAAATTATTAAAGCTTTTTAGGTCATTTTATTATAAAATTGTTAAATATTTAACTTTAAATAACTCAAAAATCAGTTTGATGAAACTTTTTGATAGCCCTATAAAATTAACAAAGTAATTCAAAAGGCTTTTCTAAAAAAATCTGAATGATATTTTGCTATTAAATTAAAAATAAAGTTAGTTTACTTTTGGAGAACAATCAACTTTTCCAAGTTTTTGCGAATCCTGTATACAAAATCAATATTTTTTCTTCGTAAGTTCTATTTTTTTTAAAGCAAAATTTTTATACAGAATGACTTTATTCAAAAAATTAAATTTTTGGATCATTTGTCCTCTTGTTGACCCCATCTGTGGACAGCCTGTATATCGGCCTGCATCATTTTTATTAATTAGTTTTGGATCATGCGACCAGTTCCACAAAAGTTCGTTTTAAAATTTAAAAAATTTGTCTATTTGTCCTCTTGTAACGCCTATCCTGAGACACACGGTATACAAACATTTTTATTTTAAAATTAGCAAAAAAGTTATATTTTGGTTTACTTTCAGTGGCGGCGCCAGTGGTGGGTGTTGTGCGAGCGCCCAGATTGTTCTTGCCCAACCGTTCGCCCAACCTGCTAATTGAGCAAAAAGCAAAAAAACTCAAAAATCCAATAATAAAAAAATCATTTTTTATAAACCATTTATTCAATCCATATTCAAGACTTCCGAATCACGGCATTGTGGAATACAGTGTGGGCCAAATTAAGCTTGCACACTTTTTAACTAATAATAACTTTTTTCTGTTAGGTCTATCTTTTTATTCTTACAGGGCGAATGAGCAGATATGTTTTTTTAGGTTTGTCAATTTTGGTTAAATAGATTTGGTCTGGACCGGACTTACGGGACTTTTTCCTAACTGATGCATTTAACATCGTTGCAAAAGAAATCGAATTTATCTACAATTAGGCTAATACGTTTATTAAATACTGGATTGAGTTTTCCGTTACTTTGTGATAGTCCATTTTAAATTAAAATGAGACAAATTACTTTGTTTTTCTATCACTATATTTATCAACATTGTGACTGCAGTTTCGAAGCTTTGCTACATTTTCAAACTGAATTTGAATTGAAAATGTAGCAAAGCTTCGAAACTGCAGTCACAATGTTGATAAATATAGTGATAGAAAACAAAGTAATTTGTCTCATTTTAATTTAATACGTTTATGTTTTATTAATTTACTGTTAAGTTGTGTCAGCATCCAACTAAGAAACCGTGGTTACCTCACATTTTTTATTTTTAAAGCACACTAAAACAAAGTTCCATGTTAAAACCGAGAGAAATGCATGAGTTTTGGGGCGCATCATTTATGAAAAATAATCACAATCCCTGAATCCTCAAATTATTGAAAGATTCTCTGTGACTGAATTATTTCCCATTGTCTACAAGAAAAACGTATTATATCGAAAACCCCACTAAAATAATTTTTTTACCTTTTTTAAGACAACAATATGTAAAATTCCTAAATTGACCAGTTTGGAAATTTTTGTAAAAATTAATGCGAAAATGTAGCCTCAGTTAAAAATGGACGATTTTTTACGCAACTTACAATGGCTTTAGCTTGGAGGGGGTACACTTTTAAAACACAACCCAAACAGCACAAACTTTCCACTGGGCAAGCCCACATGTAAAGCACGGGTCACGCGATGCTTTATGTCCGCTCCACAGCTTAACCATTGTTTGGTAGTGTAGCCCAGGTCTGCAGTAAGGTCAAGAAATAGTATGGACGCATGCTTTACTTATATGGGGGATTGCTCAATGGAAAGTTTGTGCTGTTTAAGAAGTTTATAGGACCCCAAAAATTAGCTCTTAAAATATTTGTACTGAATTTTAAAACCTTTATATAGGTTTAATTGAAATATTACATTTGCACATTTTGCTGCCCACCACCTTATATTTTAACCGGGTATCGCCCCACTTAAAAAAAAGCTGGCGCCGTCACTGCTTTAACCGCGAATCCTCTATCGTATTTTTTTTTTTTTTTTTTGAGAACTTTATTATATTTTATGTTCAAATCACAAATTTTGTATATATACCTATCTTAATCTTTATAATTATGAGAGGCCTATGAAAATCTTGAAGGAAAAAGTTCAACTAGCTTCAGTTTTTTTTAAATATAAGTAGTTTTGTAAAATTTGGAATTTGTTAAAAAAAACAAAAATGTTTTGCAAATTTAAAAAAACATTGTTTTTCTTAAAGCCAATAGCATCAGGTTATTTTAAATACTGTAAAAAAAATTGGTAACATTTTTATGTAATATTTTAAATTAAATAAACAAATCTGAATATAAGGAAAAACTATTAATAAATAGTAAACCATTTTTTGTTTTTGAAATAATCTTGCATAATTTTTACACAGCTTTGTGAAATTAATCGACTAATTTTTTTGTGTGCGTATAGGTAAACAATCGGTTTGTATATTTGGTATAGGTTCCATGTCTCATTTTCTAGATAAAAATGAAAATCCTTGCAGGAAAGCCTAAAATTGCGTGTATATTGGCACCGCTCGAGCGATGCCGCTTCAGCGTTGTTGTTCGTTTTTAACCGGCATCGCTACACCGCACCGGTACACTGAATTTAGTGGATAGCAGGGCGATGCCCAAGTCGGCACACCAAGCAGGTAAATGGAATAGTTATAGCCCAAGTCGGCACAAACGTAGGCAGGTAATCTGTTCTACATAGCCCAACTCGGCACAGAAATTATTTGTATCTAGGTATGTCTAATAAAATAGTTATTATTCCTTAAGTAAACCCAAAATATTTACATACCTCCAAATGGTTAGTTCTGGTAAGCAACGCCTTTTTTTAAATTACTTAATTTAACCCAGGACTAATACACACTTACGAATGGTTAGTTCTGGTAAGCAACGCCTTTTTTTAAATTTCTTAATTAAACCCAAGACTAATACACACTATATATACAGGTTAGGCCAAATAACATTACACTTAGGCAATGTGAGGAAAAGAGGCAACCAAACTAAATCCCGGCATGTAAACATGCGTGACTAATACTGTCGCCGTAACGGGCACTCGTCTAAACTAATAATGGCACTGGTTGCCAAAAATGTATTAAGAAGAGCTAACCGGAGTTCTGGTGTTAAGATTCTTAAATTAGTATCAGTCTTATTGCATTACAATAGTTGTGTCATTATTAGAGAGGATACGTGGAGGGTCTGGTTAGTTCTGGTAAGTCTTTTTTTAATTCCTTAATTAAACCCAAGATTAATACACACTGGATAAACTATAAAGTTAACGAATTTATTTACTAATTACATAATCGTAGACAGGAAAAAAAAGGTACATTTTTAATCGTGCCCCTAACGGGCTTAACCAGTATATGTCTGCAAGTTACGAAAAAATTAGAAAGACATCTTAAACTAAAACAATCGATCGTGACTTATTGATTTCTAAGATACGTACTGGACGGAGTTGACAATAATGTTGGTGATATTCGCCATGCCACAGGTGACTCTATTTTTATTAAGGTAGTAAACGCCTTGTCTCTTTTTTCAATTAACCATCGTAGCCTCGGATTTTCCATAAGTTCCAACTGCTTTGTCACCAAACTTATCAGTTCTAACTTGCATAAAATCAACAAAATATCTAATAGCAGCCAAGCAGTATCGCTCGAGCGGTGCCAATATGAACGCAACTGAAGCATTAAAAGCTAATGGTAATAATAGCCTATCATACAAACATACTGTTTTAACAAATACTGTATGCAAAACAATACCGTACAAAAATAACCCATTAAAATACATTAGTTACAACTGTTCATAGGGGGTTCGGAAAAAAAACTAAAACTTCCTTTGGTAAACCGTACTACTATATATTTTAAAGTTAATTGGGGTAATCAGCTGGTGATTAGCTAACTATAAAGGGGGTTTAAATATCTGCGGGCTTTACCAATTAAAAAATCGTTGTTCTGTGTGTAAGTTTGACGACGACAATATTCTAGGTACTTTTTGCTATTTTTAGTTAAAAGTTCGTATTCAAAAATTGTAATTTTGGAACGGTTTTTATTTGCAAAACTTTATTGTGAAGCAATATTCAATGGACTACTTTTGATCTGGAACTATCGATATAAACATTTACAAGAGTTATTATCATTACGAGGAAGAAAAATTTCTCTCGAGGATGGTTGTCAGCTATCATTCAAGGGAGGAAAAGGCACTTTACTCCAGGTGAAATGTATCTTTTTTTTACTACCTTTTGCGACATTTTTAAGAAAAAAGTATTCTTGAATTTGCGGGTCCCTGTACCTTGTAATAATTAAACACCAGTCAAAATATGACATTTAAAATCGTCAAACATTATAGGAGCTATCGTTGTTTAGGCGTTAAGCGTTGGTTTTGTAATAGATGTGACATAAGTAAATATTTTTGTTCGGTCGAAGAAAAATTATTCCAACGCAAAATTGACTCTGAAGACGACGACGGCTGGTATCATTAAATTTTTTGCCAAATAAGTCTTGCGAACGATATGAAAACGAATATAACATGTTTAGGCTGTGAATAAAAGAAAGCAATGTCAAATGAAATTACAGAAGATGGCGTATTTGTATATTTATCGAAGAAAACAGAAACTTTATAGGCATCTACGCTCTGAAGCAAATACAGGATGTTACGTTCCTGCGTAAATATTAAAGAAAATGTAGACATCCAGTTGCTAAACTGGTAGCTTTCCTGAAGAGACGAGCCTCTGGATCATAGTTAAAGAAAGCCTGCACGTTTACGAGAAAAGATGATCATTTTCCAAAAAAAATAGACTTTTTTAATTTTTTCTCATTTTTTTTTAACGACATGCACATAAAAATATAAAGAAAAATAGTATGCCGGCTGACAAAGGGAGAAAACTTGCCGCTTTCCTCACACGGGGAGGAAAAGTTTATTTTCGATGAGGCTAATAAAAAAATGTTGATTCGCTTTATACTTCTTTCCACGCATTAGTAAAAATTGTACATGAAAATTTTGAAATGGCCCGACGAGTATAGTGAGTTTGTGTAAAAAACACAGAGTGTTTTCATTTATTTCTACAATAATTAAAAATACATTTTAACTGCTTGTTTCTCCGCTTCTTCAATACAGGAAAAACACAAGAATTCGTTGACTACCTTGTCTGAAAAACGCACGCGGGGCAAAAATCCATGCTGTTGAATCCTTGGAGATAAAAAAACAACAGACTGAATAAAATATTTTAAAAGCGCTTCCCTTTTGAAACGAACTTTTTGGCATGGTTAGAAATTTTAAAAAGAAAATAACGTGCAATACATAATATTATTATTTTATTGCTCAGTGGCTTTGTCAGGCTATTAAATAAAAAATCTTTAATATTGGAAAAGTTTAAAGAGCACATCAGGGAACAAGGATTAGTAATGCAGTTACAAATTTTTGGGTGAGTTTTGGTAAAAATAGGCTTTAAAAACTGTTTAGAAATTGTGCTGAAACACCAATATTTTTCTAGAAAATAGTTGCAATCCTATTATTTTTTACTTAATCTTAACACTGGACTTATAAAGTAAAAACTCCTAACTGATGTTGATATTCATCTTATTCAATAACATGCTGACATCAACAAAATGGCCGCCAATATGGCGGCTATGTGGTAAGCCGTTCCAGTATACAGGGTGTACAGTATCTCTACCAACAAACTTTAAGGGGTAATTGTACAATGAAAACTAAGAACAACGTTTCATAACATGAACGTATGTTCTAAACGTCTTAGTTTTTGAAATAGGTGGTGTTAAAAAGTTTTAGGAACTATAATTTTTTATATTATCATTTATACTATATATATATTATACTATGCATCAAAAGACGTTTTTGGTAGGGGAGCCCAAGAGGCGATTTCGGGATTTACTACAGCGGGGCAGATTAATATACCATCTAATATGAGACCTGTATACAGAGCCGATCGTAAAAAACAAAAATATATCCATTAGAAATTTTCGAGACCGTCAGATTAAGATAGGGTAAGTTAATTACATGCTAAACAGTGTATATTTTACTAATCTGACAATTTGATAGAGAGGAAAAGAAATTGGAGGGCTACAAAGTTGTAAAAAATAAAAATGTCATTTTGACATGTAAATAATTTAAGAATAAAGAAAAATATATAATCCGATACGATCCAAACTATTTCCAGAAGCCGAAATAATAACAGTATTTTTGACATATTTAAAAATCTATAGCCGCTTTCCTCACCGATGAAAAGTTACACATTATATAACTTATTTTTTTTTATCATCTAAGCTTTGCTCGAATAAATTCCCATTTACAAGGCATACAAGAAAAAAATTACCAGTGTCGTCCATGAGCGGTTTAAGGTAAATATTAAAAAAAAATTGTTATGCAACTCCATTTTTTAAAAATGAATTTAATTTTTAAATTTCCATTCATTTTGGAGCAAATTTTATCTCTTGACTTCTTTTATTCGTTGTACGGTTTTCGCTTATATAGATAGAAAACTTTTCTCGGCATGGTCATTTCGTATCGCTAACACCAAATTTTACAGTAAAAAATACCTTTGATATTTATTCCTTAATTAAACAGGGGTTCGACCATAGAGAAAACTCGCATTAGATCCGCTGTGGCTTAAAAGCATTTTTGGATTTTTACGACCCCGCGCAGTAAACAAATCGGGGTGTACAAACATGCGCACATTCAGAATACAACACCGGCACACCGTGCCCCCGTCCACGAACTAACCGTGAGGGTTATTCGCTACCGTACTCCGAACGGGAAACCTGGACAGGCGTCGATAAATTCTTTCCGATATAGCGGATAGTTTGTTTCGCGCCTGTGCGTCATACCTCTGGAATGAGTGAAATCCAAGTGCACAAACAAATTTTTTGCCTATGAAAGGTATCTTTTGTATCGCGCAGATAATAAAATTGGCAATTCATCCAGATCAGTGGATTCAACCCTGCCGAGAATAATTTTATATGTATTTATACACACGATTTTTTTTGGGAAAATGCAGTGGTGTACCTTTTGTTCTTAAAAAAGCATTTACCAAACCCCTCATAGACGACAGTGGTATTTTTTGGTATGCCAAAAAATGTCTTCTGATGTAGAGAAGGCAACCCCAAATTATTTTAAAATATCTGAATTAGTAAGTCCTATTATAAAAATACAATAATAAATTTTTAATTTTTAACACCCTTTAGTTTAAAAACTAAGACGTTTAGGACATATATTTATATGAAGTTTTTGGTAGGGTTACCGGACACCCTGTATAATTTAACTCTTACTAACCCTTAATTGGGTCGGCCGGTGTATTTTGTAGACCAATCTTCTTAATCTAAAATACACCGCGCGACTATTATTAATGTAATATATTATTCGACGCAGTATTTAATTTTTTAAGTTCCTTCTATAAAACTGGTTTAGGTATATTCAAATATACAATTAAATACATCGGCACAAAATCAAAGACTTAGACATGTAGTATAATAAAAGTATCTTAAAAATAGAATCAAGAGATATTATTGAAACGGAAATCGATGCATTTATGCCTAATAAATTATTTTAGTGTGTTTGTATTTTTATATAATATTTTGCTTTTGTAAATAAAAATTTAATAGTTTACAGGTTAAACAATTTTATTAAATGCATATTTAGCATTAAACACGGTATTTAGTACATATTTGTAAAATTGTTATTATCCTAACATGTGCGGAAAGTTATACTTTCTCGCACGAGAACTGCTGATGCCCGAACGACTTGAAGCGGAGTTTGGGCAAGCAGTTAAGGGCGGAAAAGTTACTTTCCGCATGGGTAAGGATCAATATTTTTTCTACAAGCATAAAAGAGACAATTTATACATTCTTTAGTTTTAAGTTTATTTTAAATCACAATTTAACAAAATTTTATAACAAAATTTTATTTATTTTTAATATAAATGTTTAGAGTACAATTTGTAGCTTTTTGTTGACTAATTGCCGAATTCAGGTGTTGCTCTGTAGCTGAAGGATTACTGTCTTTACTAAATGGTGGAGCAAGAGGCATTTCGTTTCGTTCAGAGGACATATTTATTTTTTAAAAAATGCTTGCAGAAAAAAAAACGGTTTCCAAATTAAAATGTGTGCGGGAAAGTAATGTTATAAACATGTTTGTAATAGCTATTTACGTTACTAGAAAAGAATTAGTTATAAAGCTCTTATTTTTTTATTGGTGTATTAAATACACAATGCGACCAATTACTATAAAATTCTTTACGCGCCTTATTAAGGGTTAACGATAGCTATGTCATTAAAATAAAAAATAATAGATAATAAACAAAAGGCACTATTAGTGTTCTTGAGTTTCGCAGCAAAAAAAATACCTAACCAAGTCAGCATTTCGGTACAGAGAAAAACCTTATTTATATAATGCCAGTGTGCATGAATACAGAAAAACTTAATAGAGATGTTATTTCCCTAAGGACCGTCGTATATTAACCATTATTAGCCATATAAATAAATGATTATAAAAAAGAAGCGCCGCCTCGCAAACGAAATGAAATGCAAGTCATTTCACCTTTCTGGCATTATGGGCGACGTTTACATGCCGGAAAATTAAGTTGGGGCCGGGAAATACACTCTTTTGTAGGGATGTGCCTTTCTCGTTTTTCTTTTTAGAAACAGAGATATTTTTGATCGTATTGGCAATTAAAAAACGTTGTCGTGGAAATAAAGTTTATGTATAAGTGTATAGTAAGAATTGAAATTCATGCATTTAATTGAGATAAGTATTTGTCATATGACCTACATTAGACTGGGCCAAAAGAATCAACTATTTTTTTTTAATTTAATAAAATATTTTAATAAAAATATATTATTATTAAGAAGTATATCTTTGCAACCAACAGTTTTTTGACAACAATCTTTTCTATGCAACACTCGCAAATTGTTTATTTCTTAAAAAGATACCAGCCATTCTTAAAAAAAAAATCTTTCTCTTCGTAAATTGTCGTCAAATATTGAACTATTCAATTCAATTTTGTTTCCCAAGTTTAGATTTTTGTTACAACTACAAATATCAATATTTTAATAAATCCAAATAGACTTTACTTTTTTTAAGGGAAATTAGATATGCTACAAAAAGGACTCAAATTTTTTAATAAATTTGACGTTGAACTTAAACCCAAAAGTAATTGTTTTTAAGATTTTTTTCTTGTTATAAAATAAAGATAAATATTAGTACACTACATAGGGTACTATATTTAAAATGAATCGGTTTAAGTAAAAAATATTTTTATACTATTTAAATATTATTTTTAAAAAAGTAAGTTGTTGAAGTAAAAGTAAGTAAGTAATGATGTTTAGAAATTAAAATTACTTTGGGATATGCAAACATATTATTATACAATTATGTGTTACGACGAAAATGTAAGTTCTGTCATTTAATAATCCTAAATTTTTTGAAACAATTCTTAAAACGCTTTTTTAAATTTCTTGTTATCACAACAAGAACGATATACCTATAGACAAACACAAAAAAAACACTTATAGACAAACTTAATTTTTCACAGTTATTGAAAAAAAATATATTGTAAAAAAACTGTTTTGCATAATTAAAAGTTATTTTTTACGTATTGTTTTCATACAATTTTTACTTGTAATACCACTAGTGCTTAATTTAATTTCGGAAATGTTTTGAAGGCCACGAATATTTTGAAAACTATTATTTTATTAATTGTAGTTGCAAATTTAAATCATTTTAGACATTAACATTCTTTATTTTTATATATTGTATTAAATTTATATTACTACAGTTGATAAAAAATGTAAATTTTGATTTTTTATACTAAAACTAATAAAAACAACATTTTCTTTAATTATGTATGTGAATGAAAGGCATGTCGTAACAACAAAGTATATTATTATGTCAAAAAATTCCACCATAATTCGCTCCAGGGTATCTCAACGCAACTAAAATTATACATTTTATTGGTTAAAAAATAGTTGTGTTAAATTGACAATATAATAAGGCATTTTTTACATAAATTAATATTTCTGATATAAATTTTAAACCTTTTTTCTTTACATTTTATTCTATAAATCTTAATAAATTATTCGAGATCTGTCTTGTACATCCCTAAATTCAAGTTAGCAAATACAGTCGCTCGTACTGTACGGGCATATTTTCCGCTTCGTTAAAAAATTCTGTACTTTTCTGGAAACCGCCACGAACTATTTTTGTACGTAAAAACCTCAGACGCGGTTTGCAAAAAGTAAAAAGGATTTTGCCCACGTAAATCAGAGATTATAAAGGGTAATATGCTCAGGGCTTGTAATAAACTGAGGGAAAAATTTAAATTTCGGAGAGAGAAGTTAACATGTTTTTTCGTCTAAAAACATAACAAGTTAAGGTAAATTTTCAACAAGAATTTTGATTAAAATATTTTTTTTTGTTATTTATTAGTAAGTCTTTTAAAATATTTTTAAAATTAAAATAAAGTTCTTTATTACTTTTTTAAGTTAAACTAATGATAAAAAAAAGGTACAAAACTATTGTTATGTGTATCACAGGCGTCCCCAGTAATTTTTTTCAGGTTCCGTGGTATTTTGTGAAAAATTAATAATGTCATCATGTAAAAACACAGCATGTTTTTTTCAAACACGTAAAAACATAAAGATGTATTATTTGTCTTGATTAAGTAGAAGTGTTACTTAATTGTGGTACTTTTTATATAGCACATTTGAACACAGAAATACAAAAAAATGCAATATTCGATATAAAGATAGGTAGACAAAACGATACAAGAGCAGAAAAACAGGATATTGCTACCCCCAACTATTTTTTTTAGTTTTTAAGAGAAACCAATAAAATTTTTACAGTACCTATAATAAAGGTATAAATTAACATTTTTGTCATTATCACAACTTAAAAATCACTTTCGGTTTAACCGGTAGTACCATAAACTGTCATAAATTGCCTTTTCAGTCATATATCAACAGGGTGTTTCTTTTTAAAATGGCTTAAAGAAAACCGAGTACTGCCATTTTTTCTGCTTTGAATATTTTTAAGGCTGTGGAAATAAAAGAATACCTACCTATTTTACTTTTACAGGAAGTGATTTATTTAATTTTCTTTAATAAATCACTTGATTTCGTAAATTCAGTTTTTATTGTACTAATTGTTGCGAGAAAGTTTAAAATTTTTTAGACATTTTAAATAGAAATTTCCCTATTTTATTTTATTTTTAAATATAGACTACAATTTCTTTTTAATGACGTATCACAACATATCGCTTTTTTAAGCATCTTAAAAATAAACATTAAATGTTAATTATGTAAAACCTAAAAATAAAATAAATTTGGAGACTTTTCATTTAAATTGTTTGGAAAATTTGAAGTTTTTCCTCATTAAGGACATTAAAAACTGAAATGGCGAAATAAAAGTGGTTTAATAAAGAAAATAAAATATAATATTACCTGTAAACCTAAAATAGGTCATTTTTTTATTTCCAAAGCCTACTTAGCAAAAAATATATTTAAATCAGAAATAATGTCGGTACGGGATGTTCTTTAAAAGTATTTTTTGGCCGCCATTTAAAAAAAAACACCATGTATAATATATCATTAAAAAAGAACTTTCTATAGAAAAATATAAAGAAAAAATTAGATACTTGAATTTAAAATAAGAAAGTGCATGGTACTTCTGGTTAAAGCGAAAGTAATTTTGAGGTTGTGATAATGAGAAAAAATAAAAATGTATGCTATAATATTACTGTAATTTTTTTATTAGTCTCACCTAAAAACTAAAAGAAAACTGATGGAGGGAGAGGGGGCAAAAACATACTATATTATCCGGTAAAGGGGTTTCATTTAGCCAAATTTCCTTAAAGGTAGCCGTGCACTTAGGACGGACGGGCGGACGGTCTGGCCCGCTTGTGCTCCGCCTGGCTTGTAAATAAGTCAGAGTGCGCCCATTAGAAGCGCGGCGGAATTTATGTGTATGATAAAATATTCCACCCGTCCCTAGTAGACGCGTACATTAACAGGTAAAAAACAGATTTACCGTGTTTTTAAATAAAATTAAATTTTATACGTTTGCGTGCAGAATATCTTTATACTATATTTTTTTCACTAATTATTTAATAGAGGAAAGTGACCAAATATGGAATAGTATCCCTAATATGAGACACCGGCATTTCTCTAAAATGAAAACTTACACACGCAATTAAAGGGGCTTATTTATTTTTTTAATGCCCATTTGCGACTAGAAGAGGTAACATGCCAGTAGTGCAAACCTTTTCGTCACTGTGGTACGTTTTGTTTTATTGCTTTCTTATAACTTTTTAAGATATTTTAAAAATACGTATTTTTGTACAAAAAGTACCCGGAATACGGTTTTTATAACTTTTAGAAATAGTTCAGATATTCTGTTGTAGGTTTTAACGGTATTTGATTTTATTACTGCCATCGAAACATCCAAATATGGACAGATCATGGTACCCAACTATGAACTATTTCATAATTGGGTTCCTTGATTATTTAAAAAGCTTCTGATAGAGCAAGAAAAGAATTAGAAGACAAGAATTGAGGCAAAAAAGGGCTATTCGTCTCATAAATGAACCTTCGCTTACAGAGAGGCTTCTTTCTCTCGTGGGGAATTTATCGTTTTTTTATATGCATTTCTATGACTTCTGCTTCGAGGAATGGTCCAGTATAGTTCCTCCACTTACGGCGGTTCCCAATAGAGAAACTCGTGGTGTCGCATGTATGCCTCCCTATACGGTCCAACTGGACAAGCTCCGAACTGCCCACATTGTTCGTTTTTTTATCCCTAGTGAATCTAGATGGTGAAATCTGCTGCCTGTGGAGGTATTTTCTTTCCTCCTCGTATTTAAGTCCCGTGTCAACCTCGTTTAAGACACCCACAGCGTTGGTGTGGGCCCTGGGCACAAGAATTGCGCTGGATTTAGAGTCTGACGGCTAGATCTGTGATTTTTTCAAATTATTTTTATTGCTTTCTATGTAATACCAAAGTTTTTAAAGAGTTTATTGTTAAATAATTTTAATGGTGTTTATAGTATTCCATATTTGGGTACCTATTCCATATTTAGCTACCCTTCTCATTTTTTACTTTTTTTTAATCTTTATTAAAATTGACCAATGTAACTTACAATTTTTACAAAATAAAGAAGAAATATATGTATGTAAATAATTAATATGTACAATAAGTTTTTTATTTATAATGTTTATGCAAATTATGTGACGAAATTATATTTTTTTTACTCTAATTGTATGTGTGGAAAAGCATCAAAAAATATCATTTATTTTCGAAAATGTAATAGACTGCCAGCGAATACCCCGCATTTCATACGATTTGATGATTACCCAAATGGACTCTTTCTACAAAATTAATAGACGCAATCCCTTTTATAGGATCGCCGTTGGCTATTGGAAAAAATGGATGTCTGTGCAATTACTAAATTGGATATAAATCATCAGAAAACTGACATGCTAGTTATGTGGGAATTCAAAGATTTACATTTCAAATTTCTCTCTTTATTCGTGCTGGACATGTTCATTTATGTGATTGGGTTTTTTAGGGGCTAGTTTTAAAAATGCCCTAAAATAAACATGTGTATGTGAATTATGGAAAGAAGTAAAATATTTGCGTTTTAGTTTTATAACTTAAATTTACAAATAAAATTCTAATAAACAGAAACTATTTATATAGGAACTCTCCTAATTGTGGTAAAAAGAATAAAGATAATTTTATGAAAAAAATACACCACTAGGTCTGGAAACAACATTGGCTACAGGATACAAGGAAATTCATTTTAATTTTTTTTTTTTAATAATACCTTAAATATCCCGTATCTAATTGTGATAAAGATTACCTTAATAAAAAGTCGATATTTTTTTAAGATATTGGTCAAATAACTAAATTTTTACAATTTTAAAATACCCTTTATGTACATTGGGGGGGTTCAAAAAATCGACTATTTTTATTTTGACTTCTGACAATGAAAAACTGGTTCCTAGGCACTTCCAGAAAATGCTCGGTAACAATTAGCTTTTAGTTTTAATGGAAAGATAGACGTTATTACAGTTTTGCATATATATATTTTTTTATTCCAAACAAAGAAATTCATATTTTACCATTCGTAAATCATACAGCAAAACTCTAAGAAGGTTTTTTCTAAAAAGTTAATTGCTCTACAAAATGGTCTTTTACGCTTTTTTAAGTCTAACCATTAAAAATATATTCAAGATCAAAAATTGATGAACTTAAGGAATTATTTTTTTGTTTTGAACTTTGCAAATTACTTAAAAATGGTTATTGACCATTATGCTTCTTCTATTTTAATAAAAAATTAAAAGCTCTACACAAAAGATCTTCTATACTTTTTAGGTAAGCTATAAAAGCTCAAAAGAAAAAAATTGTTTTTTAGGTCTTTTCTCCCTGACCTTAAAAATCTTTTTATGCATTAATTTTTTACTAAAAATTACAGGCATACTTAGGTAAGTTCTTTCGTGGACACACTGTAGATTTCTTAAAAGAAACTTATTATTTTTTAAATTAATTTTTGGCTCTGCTTCCTTCTGGTCCAGTTCACCAGCTCTCTCCCTTCCGGACTTAGCTTTCCAGACCTTTAACGGTAAAAAATCTAGATAATCGCGCTTATAGCTCCCAGAATTTCCAAAAACATAATGTTTCATACAAAAACAATATATTGATGCGATGCATAATTTGACAGTTGTCAAACCAAGAGTTGTTACTGGTATTACGTATAACCGGCCACTGTCAAAGCTGACGAACTTAGAAAACATCAGGCTATAATAATTTTTCCTCATAGCGCTTAGTTCTAGACAAAATATGCCGTCAATTTAGCGTCAATCGATTCCCGAGGGTAAACACGCCCGTACAGCACCTCCAACCGCCACACCGGGAAAAGCTGTGTAGCTTTCTACGCAACGTCCACACTGTTTGAAGGTCGAACAAATATTCAGAACTTTTAGTTAACTCTTGATCTTTGATCAGTGAAATAGTTATTCAGTGCTACGAGACAAGTTTTTTAGGTGTGACAATCAAAAATCAGATCCAAGAAGACAATTTTCACCAATTTTAAGCTTTAAAATCTCAACAACTAACGATTTTTTCTAAGTAGATATATTTTTATTTTTATGGAGGCTTACGGGTTGTTTCATCGGCCCTTTCTTTTATTATTTTAGACTTTTCGGACACCCTGTATTATAAGCAATATAACTAACTTACTTAAGCACTTTCCTTACAAAACACGTTTTTTTAAATGATAAAGTTTCTATTATATTTAACCAATTCTTGTAATTTCTTTTATTTTTAAACCAGACCTTTAAAGAAAATTTTATCATTAACTTTTACCAAAGTAATAAATACATTTTTGCAACAAAAGCTTTACCTAACGCCAGAGATTATAAAAGACTAATAACTTCGTTACCACAATACCCAATAAAATGATGGTATTTTTATACCTGAGGCAATAAATTTATTATACTGGAAAAGAATGGAGGAATATTAAAGACGTTTTTGTGAAAATATTTACTTGTCTGATAAATTTAATTTTTCCCTGAATAATGAACAAAAAGCACAGACAAATAAAAATATAAATATTTTGCTTTAATTAAAATAATTGACATAGTAGGTAATAATATTATAATAACTATAATAATAATATTATTATTATTACCTTAGGCCTAATTAAAAAATAATAATAATATTAAATTAAGAACGATTCGTAGGTAGACATTAGACAGAGAATACCTGCATAAAAATATTCCGGATTGTATGACGCATCGGGTCCGCTTTGTTGTTGTTTTAGACCCAGTTTATCAGTGTAGCAACTCTTGTAAATGACCTTTGCGCCCAAATTACCTTCGTCCGGTAAAAGACGTACGTCAAACTTATCGTACGTGTTTTTCGTACAAAGTACGTATATCTGAACAAGCTTTACAATAAATTGAAAGCATTTTGGTTTAAGACCTTAATTTATCGGAATAATTCGAGGAAGAACAAAAAATTATATTAATCGCTTATCGCTGCCTTAAGGTCATTAGCGTAACTAGAAATCCATCTTGGGGGAGGGGGGCAAAGGGGGCCTAAATGCTAATGATTTTTAGGTGCACCGTGGATTAATGTATTTACGAGGCCCCTTTTGTTGTCAATTGCCATGGGGACATGAATTCGAATGTTTTTGAAGACTATTTTTGTGATATGATAAAATTTCTTTTGGCTAATTCACCACTTTAAAACCTTCACCTAATCCCTGTAGCAGATTTGCTATGTTTTAAAGAAAAATGTTTCGGTCTAAAATTTATTTTTCTCAGTGGGTACTTTTTAGTCCTAACTTGCATAATTTAAGATGGCGAAACATGTTGGATAGTTAAGTTTCATATTTCTCTGTATTACAGTGGTGAGCGTGACTTGGAGGGGCCTCTTATCACAATGAATCAGGGGGCCCCAAGAAATATTTTTAAAGACCAAAAGAAAAAAAAGGTCCCGCTTTAACCTTGGAGTGGCCCGAAAAAAAAGGACCAAAACCAAAATAAAAATACATAAATAAAAATTTAACCGAAAATTCCACACCACTGTTTTTTGACCAATCTACTGTGTAGTTTTAGTTGCATTACCATGACAACACAAGTATTTATCGGAATTTTTTTCTCCCGTCTGGGGTACCCTGGAGCGAATTATAGTGGAAATTTTTGGACATAATCATTGAATTTATTTTAACGTCATGTCTTTCATTCACATACATAATTAAAGAAAATGTTATTTCGTACCAGTTGTAGTGTTTCAGACATAACATAATATAAATGATGTAAGGTTTTAAGACCCCAAATGACAATTTTATACAACTACAGTTAGTAAAATAATATCATAAGACTGAAGTACTAGACATAAGTGAAGAGCAAACGAAAGCAAGGTATCGGTCTAAAAAAACTATTTTTACCAACTGTAGTAATATAAGGTATATATAATATAAAATAATAAACAATGATAAGCTCTAAAATTACATATATTTGCAACTACACTTGGTAAAATGGAAAATATTTATTTTATAGTAAAATTTTAAAGATCGTGTCAAAATTACACATATTAATTAAAAAGAATATTATTTAACACAAACTTGGTGTGAAATTTTCTTACCGAATACCACACGTGCTTATATTATTCCGGGAACGAATATTTTAAGAAAATTCGTGGCCTTGAAAAAAATTCTGGAAATAAATTTAGCACTAGTGGTATTACAAGTGACAATTTTACAGTTTTCCACCACTTATTCTTGCTTATACACATTTAGGGGCCCGTATCATTAATACGGCGGTAGCTACGCACCAGGTGTATTAGGGGAAAACAATTATTTACTTTATCGTATCTAAAAACAAGACACAGTTACAAAAGCCTTAGCTTCTAAGATTATCAAAGACTAATAACTTTGCAACGCTACTACAATATCAAATAAAATAATGATATTTATATACCTGTGGCAATAAGCTTTATTATACTGGCAAAGAACAATAAAGGTGTCACAAAGAACGGGAGTTTAATGAATGCGCGGTTTCCTCCTACGGTAAACCAATAACGTGTTATTACAAAGGCAAATACACTCAGGTAGTTACGCCTTTATTTATCAAAATTAATATAATACGAACAAAAGAATATCTTTACGTATAGGGTGTCCAAAATTTTAAGATTTTTGTACGTAGTGGCTTGTTAATGAACTAACAAAATTTATTTGTAAAATTTTACATTTTTGTAAGGAAACAACACTTCTACTTTTTAATTCCACTTTTTTACGGACATAAAATATTATTTTATTTTTTATAATATATCGAATAGAATCTGTCATAATTTTTGGTATGGTTGCAAATTAGTTATATCCTTGGTAAATTAAAAAACAAAAAAAAATGTTGTGGAATTTAAACAACCTTTCTAAAACTAATTATACAGGATTTTTCCTAACTATAATACGAGACATTTCTTATGTCTTTTTATTATAAAATATTTATATAAACATATGTCAGGCCTTGAGTCATTTATGAGATACAGGGTGTTAAAGTTTAAAAATAGTAGGTCTTTTTTAAATATCTTAAAAGTCCCCTTAACCGATTTAGACAAAATTTGGGTCACTTATAAAATGTGGTAAGACGCTTGTAAAGCTCTACCTAGATTAAGATTTTTGGGTCTAACGGCATTTCAGTGAGCACCATAGCCAATATTTTTGAGAAAAACAGTACACCACCGACCTTTTATGAATTTTTTATTTTGTTCTTTCGACTAAAAAATTAAAAATACAACTTTATTTTTTGTATTCTTCATATTTAGCTCTCTAAAAAAAATAAAAATACTTTATTTTCTTCTAAGAAGCCTAAAAATAAATGCGCAATCGTATATTTTATTGAAATTTGTCATATTAGTAAATAACTAAGATCTAAAAATAACAAGTAAATTTTTTAGGATTGAACTTAATTTTATGCTAGTTATGGATGACAAAGTGGCTTCATTTTTTTTAAACGAAGCGGGTCACAAGGAAGTTACAAAATAATAAAAAGTTGCAGTGAGACGCCACTGGACCTAATAATCTTAACTTATGTAGAACTTTACAAGCACCTTATTATAAAATGGTTGAACCAAATTTCATCTAAATCGGTTAATGGACTCTTAGGATATAAAAAAAAATATTTTTTCTCAAAAATGACGCAAGTCCTTATATGTTTTAAGGAACTTTTTTAATAAAAAGCCAAAAAACCACCCCTTAAATTTCGTAGTAGCTAAAAAATACCCTTATAGCTACGCAAAATTTTTAATAACACAATGTGTAAATTTTCCTAAAATGACATTACATTGCCCCAAAAATAAAACATCTAAGTTTTAAGAATGAATCCTAGCGTAGTATTTTTTTATAAATTCGATCAAATGTTTTCAACAAATTTGTAAACTTTACAAAATTATTTATATAATTCTATTTTTTTAAACTATAGCCAGTTAAAATTTTTAAACTTACAATTTTTTATGCAATACTTTCCGATACCTCTTATTATTTGGCTATACAATTTGATTAAATTCACAAAAAAAAACAGATGAAGGATTCGCTTTTAAAACTTAAACATTTTTCGAAAATTTTATAACAAAAATGTGTAATTTTTAGATAAAACAATCTAAAAATCCTACGTATTTCCTTGAATTTTTGCTTGAAAGTAAAGACGTATTTCAGACGCTAAGCCATTTTTTAGCAAGTTCTTGAAAGGGTTCCACTGCACCAATTTACATGACCTACCATTGTGGTTATAACAGGTTTGTTCCAGCAGAATGTTGGAAACATGTTAGCAACAATCGTAAAACGCAGAAATTGTTACAAACATTAGTCAGAAATGTTGGCAACAGTTTTCTGCTGGAACGAAAAATCAACAAGGCGTGCATACTGCTTATACGTCAATACAAGAAAGGTTATGTTAAAAATTGTCAGTAATGTTTGAAGAAAGTTTGCGAACTTTTCAAACAGTTTCCAACATGTTTCCAACATTTTAGAACTACTGCTGGAACAATAAACAATTGTAAAATGTTAGAAACATGGCACTGCTGGAACGACAAATTTGGCATGCGCAGAATCCGAACGGTTGCAAACATTTCTGACAGCCTGCTGGAACAAACCTAACTTTTACAACTATTTTTTGATGGTTTTCTTGCCTAATTTGTTTATATAAACTAAATGTTTTTTAGACGGGAAAACAAAACGAAGACTAAGTATTACATAGATAATATTACGCTTTGTATTTACTGTAAATGCTAAAAAAAAATCGACAAAAAACAAAATGGTAATATGTTTATTTCAATATTTCATTACAACTGTTTTACTGGCCATTAACCTTTTTTTTATTAGCTATAGCCATATATATCAAAATAAGCCCATAAAATGTAAACTGAACAAATGAGTTTTTATTTTCCAGCTAGAAGATGTTATATCAACTGTCCAAAGCTAACAAAATAAACGGCTTCCAAATTTCTCATCTTGTTGCGTTATTTTCCGGCCGCACATCAGATTTATGGTCGGTCAGGAAGCGATATTAGTCTGGAGGTGTTTGCTCTTCGGTCAAATCAGTCCCTCGAAGTCCGACGGGAGTCACGAAGTAATGCACTGGTCAACAATAGGGTGATTTTTGGCAGGGGTGGAGAAGATGAAACAAACAAAAAATATAATAAATATAATGTTTTTCCGAGACGGGTATAGAATGTATAGATGGGCCCATATTTAATTCATTCTGAAAGCGATGTCGCCAAGTACACAAAAAATGATAAAGTGCACAAACCTTTTCGAATGCACATAGCCTCGGACAGAGCCCAATTACATATTTTTAGATAAATAATAAAAAATACATTGCTAAAACACGTATCACCTACTTACAAAACATTTCCTTATTTAGCCTCTGTCCTACTATAAAACCGGTGGCACGTGGCGTGGTACTAGAAACTCGTCGGGTTAAATATTTTTTGCTGCAATAAATCATTGTTCACATAAGGGTTTCTTTACTTTATCATTTTTTGTGTACTTGGCGGCATCGCTTTCAGAATGAATTAAATTTGGACCCATCTTTAACATTTTACATGTGTGTTAAAAGGTAACAAAATGTGACCTTTCACAAAATTAATTTTCCCGGGAAAAAAGTAAGTATACTATTTTCCCGAATATACACACACCTAAGTAAAGGTAGATATTTAATAAAAGATTTTTTTATTATACATTTCTTTTATTTAACATTTTTAACTTTATAATATCGATAGTTTATTATACACAAATACTGTAAGTGCATTTTTTAGAAAAAGTGAGTTGTATACACTAACATATAATTATATAAAAGAACTTTTTAAATCACACAAGTAGCAAGTAAAATATTTAATCTTAAAGATGCCGGCCACATTTTCAATCATGTAAAGTACTTTTAAACCAGAATTATGGTAAATATTTAAACTGTAAAGTTCATATAACTTATTAAAAATCATTTTTTGCACTTAGAACATTTGTAAACTAGACCATTGATATTCAAAATAACTACTAAACAACCACACTAAGTTCTAAATATTTAATTTAAAACCGTCACACCAAAGTATTACAATAAAAAATATTTAATAATAGCAACGCAAGTTAAATTATTGTTTTACATAGGGCAGCTTACTAGTTTAAAACATTAATTTTTACATCATAATCAAATTTTCTGACTTATTTTTAACAATGTGATTTTTTAACATGAAGTCGTCGTTTTTCCCGTCACAAAAAAAAGTAGTGTAGTATACAAAGGAAATACATTAGATTTTAGCTCTTAATTTTTTTGTCTCCATTCACTTCGCGTTGGGAGACAAATACCCTCAAGCTAAAATTTGAAGCTTTTTTCCCTTGTGAAATAAATAACTACCTCTTTCTTCTATGAACGTTAAAAATATGCTTTTTTATCGTTATCATAAAGATAAAGTACTCCGTTTTAGTAAAGTTCATGTGAATAAACAAACTAACTTTTTAACAATTTAAATCTTTTTTCACACTTAAAATTCTTATAGTATTGTCTGCTTGAATTTATTTTAATATAAATTTAAGCAATGTGACAGTAAACGCGACATCAACACACCCAATGATCAAGTTACCATAAGTTTCGCCATTACTTCTTATATATATTATCCATAAATCACTAAATTAAAGAAATTGTGAAAATTATAGATAATTAAAAATGATGATAAATTTGAATGACTTAGATATTAAAATTATTACGATTTGGATGATCGTAGAAATTTTATAGTACGCAACACATGCATAAAATATTTTATTCCACCTATTACATTACTGACTTACCTGACGGCTTGTGCTTTCAAACCTCTCGTACCTTAAAGCTTTAAATGGCTCAAGTTTGTCAAACATATTTATTGTTTCACAAGGTATATTCCAAGTTTATTTTAATGAAATAAATACCAAGTAAGAATCTTTAAACTATTATTAACGAAAGTATTTAGAATTAAGGTGTTCTTTGCAAGAATCCCATTTTTCGTTAATTATTACTTGCGAAAACAGTAAAAAAAAGTTACTGGTTTAAACAATACTTTGGTTATACAAATGTTTACACTGTTATTTATTTATTTTGATAATAAGACATATTTTACCACCAAAAATATTTTTTTTCTTTTGGTTTTTAAAAATAATAATTATTTTTTTTTTAATTTAACGTATGGGGTTTCTGCAAAATATATATTTTTTTGACAATATAAAATTTTAAATCAGACCAAAAGGTTTCAAAAGAAAAAAACACATTTTTTTAAGGGTTTTACTTAACCTTTGACTTGTTTATTAATTATGTTACGAGTATTTGTTATTTGGGTCAAATCTAGTAATTGGAATTTGACCACCCTCCTGACGACCGATCGATCTAAAATTTGGAATACTCCTTATCTGAAATACTTAATGAAATACAATATATTATATTTTTATGATTTTAAATCTAAGATGGCTGACGATACACAATGCTGGATTATATATTACTTTACTACAATCTCAATATGGGTATCAAATGAAAGGACTTGATTGGTAAAATGAAAAAAATTTAATCCAAAGTGACCGCCGTAAATATGAGTATCAAAAGGGCTTAATTCGTAGAATAGAGCTCACTACAAAAATAATAAAATCCAAGACGTCCGCCGCGCCGCCACAAAATGGCTGATAACATAATATCTTTTTTCCACAAGTACCTTAATATAGGTATCAAATGAAAGGACTTGGTTGGTAGAATACAGCTCATTATAAAAAAATATAATCCAAGATGGATGCCGCCACAAAAGGACGAATTACATAATTTTTACAACTACATACTGCAATATAAAATCGTTGGTTAGTTCTGGTTAGTTACAGCAAGGCATTAAATAAACTCAATAGAAGTATCAACTAACAACAAAACTAAAAAGTTGCAATTACATAAAAAAGGTTATGTTAAACGGTTTTATTGTACTAAAAGCTAAAAAGTAATTTGGTAAATCCTAGCTGCCAGGTCGCACCAATTTTCTCATTAATCTGGGGTGGTGATCAGACAAATAATAAAATTGTTGTGCACTTAACATTTTTATCCTAATATTTACTCTTGAGACCCTTCGCCAACGGTTTTATTATTTGTCTGATCAACCTCAGATTGATGCGATCTGTTAGCTAGGACTTACCCAATTATGTTTTAGCTTTTAGTACAATTAAACCATTTAATATAATATTATAAAAAAATACCTTAATCAATATATATCTACCAATAGCTGACAATTGACAACTGTCATTTTTTGCAAAAAACACAATTGGTCATCGACATTTGGGATTTTTGCTGAAAATTGCTCATGACTTTAAGTTTTGCGGTTTATATCTTTGACTATTGTGGGTTTAATGGTATTTTTTTATGCAAGAGACGGTTATAATTTGTCCGTCAACCCACCTTGCATAAGTTCATTAAAAAAAACTAAAATTTTAGGTTTTTATAAAAAGCACCCTTATTCGTCATAGCTGTATTATTTTAACATGTTTACAGAAAATTTCCCACATTTTCCCAGACATCCTGTATATACATTTTTAAATATGTTTAAAAAAATCAACTTTAAAGAAATGTTAGTTGTTTGTAACCCCGTAATAAAATTAATATTTGTACCAGTTCTCCACCACTGTTTTTCTCCTAGACCACTGTCGACCACCAAACGATCTGCCGTCGCCGTCCGCCCGAAAGGGAAGAAATTCTCGCGCTAATCGTGACAAACGACCCGACTGCAGCGTCTTCACTCGATTACGCGTCCCTCTTTCTTTCGCATTATTTTTATCCCGTCTTATGGGTTTGCTCACCTTTTAATGACATTTATTTCGTTTCTTTACGTGCACTATTGTATTTCTATTGCTTTTTTTTATTTATATTAAACTGCTTTTTTGCCTGTGCTACATGGAAAACCATTTGTATAACATACTTTTATCATAATAAAAATAATTTGTCTGGCGGCTTTACTGGGCCGTAACTTACATAGTAGATAATGTACTCCATTTTGGTACACTACATAAAGTATTAAAAAACGTATATATTTTAACAGTATAATGTTTTTTTTTACACTTTAAATAAGTGCTTTACCTTATTGTTTACTAGAACTTATTTAAATATGAATTTATGCATTGTAACAGTACATGCGACATCAACAAAAACCAACGATTTAGTTACCATAAATTCCGCCATTTCTTATTTTAGTTTATGTGTCATTAAATTAAAAATTGTCAGTTTAGAGGAAAAAATAAAAATTATTAAAAATTGATAAAAAATTTTATTTTGGACAACCCAGAAATTGTTTTTATAGGTTCGTAAGAAAATTTAGTATGCAACGCATATGTACCAAGAGCAGAGTTGGGTCGTATGTATCTGAATCCTGAGTATTCAGAATATATTTTGCCGGCATGCGAATAGTATTCGAAATTCGATATTCTGTATTCGAATACTTGTTCAGTATTCGACGGATACTTTTTTCGAGTATTCGAATATCGGTGTTCCAAGTATTTGAATACTGAAATGTGGAAGAAGTAAGCAGTATCCAAATACCAAAAGGAAAGAAGAAAATACAGAAAAAGAAAGTAAAGACCTTTTTTGTGCTTCTCAAAAAAATACTACGGTGGAAAAATAGCAGCGCAATGCAATAATAAGCAATAATAATATGGAAATCTTGAAGAGAGAAGCTTGCTTGCTTTTCAAATCTTTGAATCTTTAGTTCCGGTTTTTTTCTAGTATTCGAATCTTTTTTTTCCGGTATTCTAATACCGATTCCGGGTATTCATGAATACCGAGTATTCGAATACTTTTTTCTTCCAAGTATTCAAATATTCGGTATTCGAATACTTTCTTTTCCGGTATTCATATTCGTATTTGAATACCGATTTTCAGTATTCGACCCAACTCTTAACAGGTCGTGCTGTTAAACCTTCCTTCCTGGTATAAAAAAACACTGCATGTTACATAACTTACTATTGCTCAACTTTTTAATAAGTTTTATTTCGCTTCCTATGCATACTCTTGTATTTTAATCATCACCAGGAAGGCATCAGTCGTACACATCATCACCCTGTATATTTTTGAAAGTTTAAAAAAGATTAAATAATAAAAAACTTGGAGCTGTTAGCTTAAAATTTTTCTCGGGTTAAGTTAATTCATAGTAAGGTTCACAAAAAAATTGATAGGCGTTATCGATGAGCACAAGTACCTGCCAGGCAAACTGAAAGGTGTGGCTGATTTGAATGGCCATATTTCCAAAACTAATAATGATAGATGTACCTACAATGTGGTATTTTTTTAAAACCCTTTTAAGAACTTTTTAATGGTAATATAATATACAGGGTGCCTACACTTTCTTTTTCCACCCTGTAGAATATCACCAGTATCACCTTTAAGAAGATCTTCAAAAGAGCTTTAAGAAAACACCATATTAGGCACTATCGCCCTCAAAAAAACTGGGACAACAAAGTCTAGTTTTATCTCCTCATCTATTAGAATATTAGGTTTAAATGGTGTCAAAACAATATAATTTTGTGACAGCTATATTAAAAAATTCCGAATATATGGAAGCGATTAGATCGAAAGATACTCCGTTACTTGCATTTTATTCTTCCAGTTTTATTTGGGGCACGATAGTTAAACTAACTTTATTAGTTTTGGAAATATGGCAATCCAAATGATTCACACCTTTCAGTTCGTCTGAAAGGTACTAGTGCTCATCAAAAAACAAGTCAATTTTTTTCAAACCTTACTATGAATGAACTAATTCCTAGAAAAATTTCTAGCTTACAGCGCCAAGTTTTTTATTTTGTATTATTTTTTAAAACTTTCAAAAATAAACGGGGTGATGATGTGCACGGCTGATGCCTACCAGGTGATGATTTTCGTACTTAGCATGCTATGACTCATCACTATACAATTTTCCAGCGTTGCAGGTCTAACGATACTTGAAGGATTCACTAGCTCTGGGACTAGTATAAAAGTTTTTGTTATAGAGTTTTACCCCAGGATATTGAATTCGTTAAATGTAGCGCGCAATTGGCATTGGCAGTCATCAGTAATATCGGTATCGGTCTCCATTTCACGTACAACTCAGTCTCGACTTTTGCAATCCAATTATTTTTAGGGACGAACATCTGAGTTTCGTGATTATACGGTCGAGACAAGAGAAGGTTTTGTAAAACCAATCTTTTGCGTGATTTCAAAGCTACTGCGGTTATTATTACGAAAGAAAAGACAAGGAGTGGACGAAGGATATTTGGTATTTTATAAAATCAAAGAAAGTAATATGATGCTTTTTGATTTAACTTATTTATTGCACATTACTGGCAGGAAAAACGATAATGATTATAAGACACGAAACGTACAATTCTTTGTGAGGAAAATTTTGCGGAACGAAATGTGATTGGGTGTAACTTTGAAGTTATTTGATGACTTCCTTTTTTAATTTTTTTCTTACATTAAAAACAAGTCTGGATTTAATTTTATTAACTCGAATTATAAATAAAGTTTTGTTCTTAATCCTTGAAAGAAATAAAATAAACACCACTGCTCAGCATTTTGAAAGTATTTTTCTCTTACTGGTATTTTTTAAATGTTTGTTTTTAAAATATGTAAAAATTTATTAAATAATTTTAAATAGAAAGTTAAAAAGAAAAGAAATGATGGTAAATAAAAAACGAAACAAACAAACAAACCAATTTTAGCTTTAAAGCCAAATAGTTTAATCAAGGAAATTCCCAGACAATATATATGTAGTAAATAAACACCTCTTATTTTTTATATAATTAAAACAAATTATTTAAAAAAATTAATTATATCAATAAAATCTTAGGACAATGTCATTAAAGAAAACGATGATAGTCTAGTGACTGTCATAAATATTTCTCCATAATATGTACTTTTTGGGGTCATATACAGCGTGTCCATTTAAGTTTGCACCGTATGGAAAACTTTTTTATTATAAATTTTATGAAAAAATATATTCCTTATAAATATATCTGCATGGTCTAAAACCTAAAACGCAATCATCAGATATATTTTTTGGTGGTATACGAGGCATCTCAAAAAATATGAATTTTATTCAGGAAGAAACTATCTTTGTTTTTGATAATATTAAAAAATATTACAAAGAAAAAACGTTCAACATTAAAAATAACATTTATATGAACTCGTTCATTTCCAAAAAAATGTTAATTTGTACTTATTTTAAAATAAAATACCTAAAAGGAGCCTAAAAACTGTTGAAACAGCGAAAAATTACAGAAGCGCTAGTTATTGCTTAAAAAATAAAATAAAAAAATATTTTAAATAAAGGAGTTTGCAAATTTAAAAGTAATCTTTTTTATAAAATTTTTGAAATTAAAGTAAAAAAATGATTTTCTCTTAAGCTAAATTAAGATTTTAGGTTTTACATCATGCAGAACTTTTTATAAAGATTTTTTTTCATTAAATTAATAATAAAAAAGATTTCCATATGGTGCCAGCTTTAATAGACACGCTGTATTATAAAAAACAAACAAGTTATGTTGGGTTAGCAGCTAAACCATTATCGAAGCACAAAATACATGTTTGTTTAATTTCATATTATTTGTTTTCATTTATTTCCAACTTTTAAGCCATTGTAACACGTAATGCTGAACAGTTTTTGTAAAAGTGAAAAAAACAAACATTTCTGGTGAAATCAATATTTGTTTAATTTTTTGTGCGATACTATACTATCAATAAGATCCTTGTTACCCACATTATTCTTTGTAAGAAACGGGTTAAATTAATTTTTTATAATGGTAGAAGAAAGAAAAATAAATGTTTTTTCTTGTTTAAAAAAATAAAAAAATAAAATAAAATAAAAACAAAAATTAAAAGAATCTGTATAAAGTAAGCTTTGCACCTAAATTTTATTATCTACAATCACATAAACAAAAATGCTGCATGCAAAAATGTCCAGTTTTAGCAATAAAATAAATTGGTAGTTTAAAAAACCTACTTACCAAAAAGGATTAAGCTTAATGTGTATATCGGGTAAAAGGGTGTATAAAGTTTGTAAAATTTTCTATGATAGCTAAAGAAACATTTTTTTTAACATTTATATGGGTATTTTCGTTTTAAAATATTTGTTAACTAAAAAAATGAGTATGAATTTAAAAACTATATTTTTTGGCTTAATACTTTTAACAACTACTAACCACAACTAGCCTTTTTAAAAACACAGTAAAGACTAATATTAATAAAACTAATTTGACTTTTATTATTTTTTCCCAATATTTTTTTACACGGTTTTAAGATTTTATCGATATAAGTTTTTTTTTTAAATATACTGTTTTAAAAAGTAATGATGATTATTTAAATACTACATAAATATTGTACAAGAACGTATTTTATTGGTCTGTTTTTCTAACACAAAAGTATTTGGCTTTAAACCTAAAATTATTGTTTTCTCAAATTCATCATGCAAAGGAAAATTCTAAGAGTATTAATGTATATTAAATGCTGTAAATGTTCAGATTACCGATTATTCACTAAAATTAACAGATTCACTTATAACAGACATTAGCCCAAGGTTTTTTTCAAAAGAATAAATCGGCACTGTATATTATGTATTTCTTATTTCTTTAACATCTTCCAAGGCGGGGCGCGAACCTCCTCTCGTCGACTTCCGAGAGCTTTCGTGAGCTTTCGGAAGCCCAAAAGCTCGTGAAGTCCTGACTGTCCGCGTGAATTTCACTGCAGCACAAGAGGCGCTAGTCTTGATTTCGCAGTCGAATAGAGCAGTCGATTGCTGCCGGTAATTTACGATTTATATATCGGGCGTGAGTAATATTCAGCAGCAACAAAAAATATTGTTAACAGTTAAAGTTTTTCACTAAATATTGTGACGGACCGTTTATATGTTCCGAAATATCTCATAAAAGTTTAAATTTATTTATATTATCAACTAAAAAAATTGCGGAAGTGAAAACACATTTTTTCAGCTGTAAAAGATATGAAAATTGGCGACCTAAAAAGTCAAAAATATTTTTCGTAACAAGAATTATTTACTGATATTAATTTGAAATAAAATAATAAATGTTAATTACCTAAAAATATTATTATTTTTGGTAAGGGTTGGGGGTGTCTTGTTACGAGAATGCGCGGAGTCAAGGGGTAGTGTTTGGTGGAAAAGAGTATATAGCAGAGACTATCGAGGCAGTTTGACAGTTAACTTCGTGACTTCGTCGCGTCAACATTACAAGTAACTACTTGAAAACTTACGATGTTTTTCGATTAGTGACTTTTTAAGCAAAGCTAATATTTTATCTCGCAAAATGGCTTTGTCTACATTAAAAAAATTGTTTCTCACGGTTTTAGTGATAAGCTTACATCGTAGTGTTAGTGGTACTGAAGTGACTCCAACTGATTCTTCTAGTGCATTGAGATATGAGGCTCCAGATGATTGCCAATGGTGGATTAGAGATCCTACTACTGCAAGTGGACAAGATGAAGTTGCTTTGACTTGCAATCTTCGGACTATCAATAGCGAATTTGACACTACAAATTTTAGTGTCATTCCTTCGGAGCATACTACATCCCTTAGAATAGAATGCAATGCTGACATCATGTCTAGATCAAGTTTAGATGATAAAAGTTTTGTACATTTAACAAAGTTAAGGGCATTAGAGCTGGAGCATTGTAAGCTTGCACGTTGGCCAGCAGGGACTGTCTTAGGGCTAAGAGATCTAAGGAACCTAACAGTCAGAACTCACAACACCGACTGGCCTGCAATGAATTTGGATTTTGCTCGAGAAAGTTTTTCTCCAGTTCGCCAACTGGAACGCCTGGATCTTTCTTGCAACAACATCTGGTCCTTTCCAGAGAACATCTTCTGTCCACTAATTAACTTAGTGTTTCTTAACGTCAGCGAAAATCGTCTTCAAGATGTTAGTGACCTGGGTTTCAGAGAAAAAGCACCCGGTTTGCCTCAACCACTAATTAGCGTAGCGGAGGATGATCAACCGCAGCCGGAGAACTCCAGGCCCTTTACGCATCCTTGCAGTTTGGACATTCAGGTACTTGATACTTCCTATAACCATTTTGTTTTGATTCCCGCCAACGGGTTTAGTGTGTTGCGTAGGTTACGCGAGTTTTATATTCATAACAATGAAATTAGCATGGTTGCTGATAAAGCTTTAAATGGCTTAAAATCGCTGCAAATTTTTGATTTGTCAAATAACAAAGTCGTCGCGTTGCCAAGTGAACTTTTTAAAGACTGTCGCGAATCTATTAAGGAAATTTATCTTCAAAATAACTCTATCAGTGTATTAGCACCGGGATTATTTGCTAATTTAGAACAGTTATTAGCTCTGGACTTATCTAAAAATTTACTGACTAGTTCGTGGATAAACGCCGACACGTTTTCCGGCTTAATTCGATTAATTCTACTAAATTTATCGTACAACCGAATTTCCAAACTGGACCCATCATTCTTTCGAGACCTATACACACTACAGATCCTAAATTTAGAGCATAATTCACTGGAGACAATTCCGGCCGACACTTTTGCTCCCATGAATAACTTACACACGTTAATTATTTCCTATAACAAAATCACGTACCTCGATGCATATTCTCTCAATGGACTCTACGTTCTCTCCCTTCTGGCCCTGGATAATAATTTGCTTGAAGGCATTCACCCAGAAGCGTTTAGAAATTGCTCTAGCCTGCAAGATTTAAATTTAAATAGTAACCAGCTAAAAGCCGTCCCTCTGGCACTTAAAGATATGAGGCTTCTCCGGACAGTTGATTTGGGAGAAAATCTTATTACGTATCTGGAAGAACCAGGGTTCAGAGGCCTAAGCAATTTATATGGATTAAGAATGTTAGGAAATCGTATTCAAAATGTAAGCAAAGAGCTTTCGCGGACTTGCCCGCTTTGCAAATTTTAAATCTAGCTAAAAACAAAATTCAGAGGATTGAGCATGGTTCATTTTCAAACAGCCCTAATCTGCAAGCGATCAGACTGGATTCAAATCAATTAACCGATGTTAACGGGCTGTTTGCTGATATTCAAAGCCTGTTATGGCTTAATGTGTCCGATAATCAACTTGAATGGTTCGATTATGCTTTAATTCCTCAGGGATTGCAGTGGCTGGACTTGCACAAAAATAACATCAGAGAGCTGGGTAACCGCTATAATCTTGATTTTGAATTGAAATTGCAACAATTAGATGCCAGTTTCAATAAAATTTCCAAAATTAACGCAGCGTCAGTGCCGAGTGGTATAGAATTGCTGTTTTTAAACGACAATTTAATTAGTATTGTAGAGCCGCATACCTTTATTAAGAAAACAAATTTAACCAGAGTAGATTTGTATGCTAATCAAATTGCAAGTATGGATTTAAATGCCCTGCGGCTCACTCCGGTGGACCCGGACAAACCGCTTCCGGAATTTTATATTGGTGGAAATCCGTTTCAATGCGACTGCACTATGGAATGGCTGCAGAGAATTAACAAACTCGATCACTTACGTCAGCATCCCCGTGTCATGGATTTAGAGAGTATTTACTGTAAACTTCTGTATAACAGAGAAAATAATTATATGCCTTTAATCCATGTAGAATCATCGCAATTTCTCTGTACGTACAAAACGCACTGTTTCGCCTTATGCCACTGCTGCGATTTCGATGCTTGCGACTGCGAAATGACGTGTCCCACAAATTGCACCTGTTACCACGACCAATTATGGAGCGCCAACGTTGTAGAATGCTCAGGAGCCGGCTACACCGAAATGCCAAACACAATTCCCATGGATGCCAGTGAAGTTTACCTCGACGGCAATAACTTCGGAGAGTTATCCAGCCACTCGTTCATAGGTCGCAAGAATTTGAAAGTTCTCTATGCGAACAACTCCAACATCGCTGCAATATACAATCATACGTTCAGCGGTCTGCGGCGACTTACCACGCTGCATTTAGAGAATAACAGAATCAAGGAATTGCTCGGTTTCGAACTTGCTTCGTTGGAATCCCTTAGAGAGCTTTATTTGCAAGGGAATTTAATACACTATATCGACAACCGAACGTTTTTAGAGTTAAAACACTTGGAGGTTTTGAGGTTGGATGAAAATCGATTATATTCCTTTGAAGTGTGGCAGTTGTCGATGAATCCTTACCTCGTCGAAATAGGACTAGCTTACAATCATTGGACGTGTGAGTGTATGTACGTAAATCATTTTAAATCTTGGCTTAAACAGAACTATGGAAAAGTTGTGGACGCCACTCGTATAACGTGTGTAGTAAACAACGCGACGAACCTTTAGGACCAAAAATGTCGGACTTTAACTCCTCAAAATGCCTCCATTTCTTTCAGGATGGCAATCACGCCATCGTCGAGCAACAAGTAATGAACGATTACTTGCCTTTACTTCTCGGGACAATGTGTGTCTTTATTGCAAGCGTTATAATCGTTTGCGGAGCCTTTTATTACAGAAGAGAACTACGCGTGTGGATATACTCGCGTTGCGGATTAAGAATGTGTTACAAAACGACGGCTTTCGAGGAGCAACAAGACAAAGACCGTCTTTTCGACGCTTATGTCAGTTACAGTGTTAAAGACGAAGCTTTTGTGAGTCAAGCTTTAGCTCCCGGGCTTGAAAGCGGAGATCCGTCTTATCGGTTGTGCTTGCATTACAGAGACTTTAACGTTTCCGCTTACGTCGCTGATACGATAATTGAAGCCGTAGAATCGTCTAAACGAACTATTATAGTTTTGTCGAAAAACTTTTTACATAATGAGTGGTGTAGGTTTGAGTTTAAGAGCGCTTTACATGAAGTGCTCAAAGATAGACGTAAGAGACTTATATTTATATTAACCGGAGAATTTCCGGTTAGAGATCTCGACCCAGATCTCCGGTTATACCTCAAAACTAACACAGTTCTTGAGTGGGGTGATAGACAATTTTGGCAAAAACTTCATTTTGCCATGCCTGATGCCCGGAGATCTTGTATACACCAAAGGTCATCGGTGAATATCTATGCTACAGCAACACCATCACACTTGATGGACAGGTCCAGAAGTCCAGCACTGCCTCCGCCTCCTCCCCTGGGAAGTTGCCGCCGTTCCTTCAAAATTCTTCGAGTTTGCCACGTGACTCAAGGACGATGCCGCATCCTTTGTGGGCGTAGCGGTTCAGTTTTAGCAGGTAAGAACCCTTTTAAAAATTCTTACTTTGGATAATTTAATTATTAATTAAATAAACATCGTAAAGCCTACTTTTAAAACGCAGAAATGAAGAATACAAAAATATTTTTGTAGCCGTAAGCTGTTTGTAAATCGTAGCTTCATTTTTAATATTGAGGAAATTTTATTATTAAAAATGTATATTTTTTAACTTTAGAGTAAATCTGGTATAAGTCCTAAAAAGTATGAGAAATTAATATTATTATTCTTAAAACATTGTTTACTTTTTATGGGTTTTCTTTAACGCAATCAAACAACATCGTGCATTTTATTTGCTTATAGAGAAAACTTATCATTTTAATATGGTTTAAAGCTATTTAACCAAATTCCTTATTTGCCACTGAATATCTTTTATGTATTTTTGTCGTCAAAGCAAAACATGAATGTAAAGATATCGTTTTATTGTTACATATACTTTATTAAATGACTAATAGTTTATAGGGTAATAAAATGCGATAATATGGCATTTAAGCACTCTTTAATTTTTAGTAGAATTTAGATTGTATATGTTTTAATTGAACTATTATAGCAATATTTTTGACGTTATTCAGTTTTTTTTCTATAACACTCGGTATATCATAACTCATTGGTTTTCTTTATTTAAATTTAAAAGTAATAATTAAGTCTTTTTGTATGTGTACATTTTTTAATGCATTAAGCACGCTTGTAAATATTCAGTTAATAAGTTTAAAAATGTGCAGGAAATAAATAAAAGTGTCTTAATTTATTTTAAAAATTGTTATATTAATTAACATAACGACGTGTTATATTGTTAAATAGCTTGCTTAATGTAAATTGTCGTCTATTTAAGCCAAATACCATATCTATTAATAAATCACATAAAACATGCCCAGAACAAAATAATAATGTAATTTGCACATGCAAAATAGTTCTTTCATCCGTAAAGAAATTTAAATAAATTGCTTGTTATCCCATTTATTTTTTAACCTAGTAGACCTTGGTTTTAGTTAAAGGCACTTTATTTAAACATCTCAAGTAGTAAAACAATATGTATAATAGGGTTATTCATTTGCACACAGTTTTTCTTTTTTTGCTGCTCAAGTAAAAATTCAATATACATGTCGAAAGAAAAATTCCCACTAAGTTTGAGCCTTCATTATTAATTTTAAGTACTTTCCATCAAAATTTGAAGTTTTTTATTTAAAATACACGTTTTTTTTCTTTTCAAATTTCTAATGCTTAGCTACTTTTTACTATATTTTAAATCGATTTGATGGACCTTATGGCATATTTCCACGTAGTTTCAAATTGCTTTAGTGTGCCGATAGTAGTCGTCATAATACAAGTTTTAGAATAAAGTCCTTTTCTTCTAATTTTTGAGCAAACCGTAAAAAATAAGTCGTAAAATAAGAGTTGACTTATTAAAAAAATTCTGGGCAATATTTAATGAATTTACAACTATTTTCACGGCTTAAAACGCAAAAAAATAAATATCGTATTATTTAAATTTTACTTTATTGTTGCGTACTTACATATTTTCATATTTTTTTTCTTTAAAGTATCATGCATTTTTTTGATTTACACAAAAAAAACACTAAAGCAATTTTAAAGAGCGAGGGATATGCCGTTAGGTCCATCAAAACTATTTTAAATGTCGTAAGTGGCTAAGCTAGAGAAATTTGAAAAGAAAATAAAATTACTTGTATTTTAAATGGGAAAACTTTGAATGTATATGGAAAGTAGTTGTTGAACTTTTTTCTTTCTACATGTAGATTAAAATTTTGTTTGAGCAAAAAAAAAAACTTTTGCGGAAATGAATTACCCTAATGTATAACCGTGGCGCATTTAATTGTAAAAATTAAATTAATAATAACCATACATATTTTAAACCATTCTTTCATATATACGTTAACAGCATATCTAAAAAAGTATTAAACTTTCCACTTTGTTCCCTTCTTTGTTTTTAAAATATTTGAAAATCCCAAAACCAAGCTGTTTTTTCTAAAGGTCTTTTCATGTACTCAAAACTGCAAGTCATTATGTTTTCCTATAATAAACTGCCTCATACTTTACCTAAGGCATTTTCATTACGTCAGTATTTCCAAGTTAAAAGTTTGTACTAATTACTACAAAGTTGCTTAAAATTATTAGGCAAGAATTATTTACTTTCATCCTAAATGTTTGCAAGAAGAAAGATTGGAAAATAATTTGAACGAAGTTGTTAAGAAAATTAACAAGTAAAGTTGTTTCCTACGCCTTAGCTGCTCTTCTTTTAAAAGGACAATATTCGTTTAAGAACATTAAAAAACGTTATGCAATGTATTAAATTAAAAGCGTTATTTTAACAAGAATATTTAGAAAAAATATTTCATACCAAGAGATAATTTATACTGTAATAACATAATTAATGATATCATATGGCGATAAATTGTAATTAGAAATAAATTATGATTAAACACGTCCGGCTGAACAAAACTTAAAAATAAATTTGCAATTAAAGTTTCTACTATTAATTAGTGCGCTTCTGAATTTCAAGCAGGGATAATAAAAATAGATTATTAAATATCGTAATTATTATACAGGGTGTGACAGAATGTTGTTAGGAGAATTGATTGATTCCACATCAGAAATTATATAAAAAAGTTTATGTAAACATGGATCCAGAAATTTTTCGTTCTTAAGACACAGGGTGTTAAACTAAAAACTAAAAATTATGTTAAGTCGTATTATTACGTTACTCGTCAAATTTTTACACATTCACTTGGCCAGTAGCGTACAGTTTTTTTAGAAATATTCTGCCAGTTGCTGGTCGAAACGCCACTGCAATTATTTATTGTAATTATGTTAGTAGTTACCACCTTAATACCATAAATATCATTGCCAAAAACAAAAATTGTAAAGAATATTTTGGATTAAAAAAAAATCAAGTTTTACACCCTGTATCTTAAGAACAAGGAATTTAGGAACTCCTGTTTATAAATATACAAAAAAAGTCTTTTTACCAGTGTCGTTCATGAGGGTTTTAGGGTTATTATTTTTAAAGAAAAAATAAATGGTACGCCACTGCGTTTTTCCAAAATATTATTTAGTTTGTAGCAGTAAAAAATCACCCTAATTTAATTCTTCAATTAGATAAAAATTTGACTTTTGGATTGATAAAAACTAAAGTCAAACAAATAAACAAAATCCAAGTTTTCCAAACTTATAACACAAGATACGACGAAAATGTTTATTTTTCATCGATACCCCAACATAAATAAAAATGAACTTTCCTCATATTTTTCTTGACACTTTTTATCGTCTTCTCTTGCCAGACAAACTTCAAGGGACAGCTAAATTGGCTCGATACACCCTTTTTTAGATTATGTGCCCTAAGGCAGGCGATTTTATGACCAGTTTGAAACTGATACTATGCTTGGTCATAAATAAGATTCTTATCATTTTTAAAAAAGCGATTGGAATTCTGTTTGGCTTTTTAGGTAGTTGCGACTGTTTTAATTCAGTTTAATGTCATATTAAACGAGATTAAAGATATTTTCTTACTTGTGACGTAATGATAGGTTAAATTGTATTTTTAGCAGATTGTACGGGGTTATTTTTAAGTTGATATATTCCTTTTAACACAGTACAAAATGTAAAAAAATAAGAACATTTTTTAAATAAAATTCTTTTCGAAAATGCTTCGTGTCCAAAATACAGGGTGTTAAAGTTTTAAGGAAAAAATGTTTTTTTATTATAACTTTCATACCACTCCCAATATGTCCACAAAATTTGGTACATTTTTTTAAATCACTACAATGCATTTCTTGTTGTCAAAGTTATTTAAATATTTTACCGGTGGCTTTCGAACAAGTTTAGTATTGAATTTTTTCAAGAAAAAATAGTACACCACTGTTTTTTCTTCGTATTATTTTTAAATATTCATTTAATTTGGAGTTAATTTGGTTTCTTGATATTTTTCCCTACAATGAACGGTTGTCGTTTAAAAAAATAAAATCCATTTTAAGGCATGGCAAAATCGCTAAAATCTGATACGGTGTTTGGTATGTAAAATTAGTTTTTGTTTAATTTGTATGAAATATAGGGTCAAATACCCAAAATGTTTTATAATGTATGTAGATATCACTTTTTAAGTAAAATAATAATAAACAAAAGCGAATTTTACATACAAAACACTATGTACGATGATAATAGTTTGGTATGTTATCAGCAACATGGCAACATTATAACAATTAATTTTCATAATTAAATATCTTGCTATATGCAAAATTTAATCTGAATCCAAAAAACTAACTTTTTTAGTTCACTTCATAGCTAGGTGAGTCCCAGATCGTTGCTCTTGATATATCCAAAGCTTTTTGACCAGGTCTGGCATGCCGCACTTCTTTATAAACTTTCCTCCTATTGTCTTTCAACTAAACTCTGTACTTGGCTCTCTAGTTATCTATCTGATCGACGTATATCAGTTATTGTGGACGGCCATTCTTCAAGCTTTCACCAAGTAAATGCTGGAGTCCCTCAGGGCTCAGTTCTGGCACCAACATTGTTCCTTCTTCACATCAACGACCTTCTCTCGTCCAGAAGTAATTTCATTCATAGTTTCGCCGACGATAGTAAGCTTTACTCTAGTTTTCAGGTTCCTAAACCCACCAATAAACCTAATTTGGAAAACAAACGCAGGGCGATGCATATATCTCTTTCGCAGGATCTTAATTTAATACTGGATTGGGGCGCCAAAGATCTCGTCCATTTTAATGCATCCACAACACAATCATGTTTCGTGTCGCGAAAAAATTAATTAAATACTCATCCTCTATTTATGAGCGGCCAAGTTTTACAGAGCAAAGACACCTTCAATCTTATGGGCGACACATTTGAAAGTAACCTTAACTGGCATAAACATATTGTATCTATAGCCACGGCAGCTTCAAAAAGCTTGAATTACTCTTTCGAGCCAAAACGTATTTTTCCCCTTCTAATTTATACACTTATATGTGTCCAATCCGACCCCCTTGAAATATTGTTCTTATATCTGGGGCATGGCGTCCCCCACAATCCTAAGCATTCTTGATTCCATCCAAAGAAGAGCTATTCGTCTCATTAATGATCCTTCACTTACAGAAAGCTTCCTTCCTTGCTCATCGTCGGGCTGTGGGGATTTATCGCTTCTTTATAGGTACTTCCATGGCTTCTGCTCTGAAGAATTGTCCAGAATAGTTCCTCCACTATGCATCTCTATACGGTCCAACTGAACAGGCCTCGAACTTCCCACTTTTTTCGTTCTTTTATTCCTAGAGTTTCTAGAATGTGGCCCGCGAAGGTCCTTCCTGCCTTCCCCAAATCTTTAAGTATTTAATTCCCGTGTCAACAAACTTCTTCTTACCTCGCTTAAGACACTTACGGTACGTTAGTATTAAGGTTTTTAGCCTTCGTTGTTTGCCCAAAAATAAAAATAAAAATATTTTTTTAAATTGTTGATACAACTCGTATAAAATTAATACATAATGCAATAGACTTAGCTTAAAAATGTATTTATTAATCAATATTTATATTATTAATTGGTCATATATTAATATTTAAGGCATCAAAATTTGAATTTGAATTTTTTCCGAATCAATTTGCTTCACTTTCTCCTACCATTGTTAACCTCGGTCCGGTATGGGTCCGGTGCGGTTATGTGTGGCCAGACCTTAAAAGGGTTAGAATATTGTGACTAATCGACTTGTTAAGATTGAGTGCGACCACTTTCAGATTTTATTACAGAAACATTATGTTGGCTTTAACTTTAATCTTTCCCAGAATGAACTTTAAAATGGGTCATCAGTTTCAGTAACTTGTTCAAACTTAAAAATATAGGAATGTAAATTTGAATCGATACTCTTATAAGAAGTATATTAGGTTGCCTAATAAGTTAGGTTGTTAGTTTATTCCAAAGTCGGTCTATATAGGGTCGCGACATTCGGCCATATTGTTTTAACGTGTTATGACGTCACATCTCCCATTTTTGGGCCATGTTGTTCAGTGCCGAAGATATACAGTTTATTGTATTAGTAGAACAACCGTTTATACAACAGTTTTTCACTATTAAGTTGTAAATTCTTTTACTTTAAATAAAAACATTTGGAATTACATCTTTCAACAAATATCACTTCCAAAACAATGCAAAATGAAATTAGCAAATTATAGACGCCACTGGATTGATCATCAGCTTTGATTTTACCCAGTCTTGCCAACTTTCTTTCGTGGAGTGCCCTTCTTTGCGTCCCCGATCTCGAACCGCCTAAAAGTTGAGGATATGTCGCAACCTTATAAATATAAAGTAACCTTGAGTTTATTCCCTGAAATATAATGATTATTATACAGGGTGTCCAAAAAGTTATAGTTATAATATAGAGGTGATAAAGTGAGTCCAAATAATATTTACATTCCTAGTACAACTGTGTGTCAATTTGTTTTAGACCTGTAAGGATGGAAATTTGTAAAGTGATGAGTCATTGCATGCTAAGTACGAAAATCATCTTCTGGCAGGCATCAGGCGTGCACATCATCAACCTGTATATTTTTGAAAATTTAAAAAATAACGAAAAAATAAAAACTTGGAGCTGTAACCTTAAAATTTATCTAGAATTAAGTTTATTTATTGGGAATTTGGGAATAACCTTAACTGGCATAAGCACATTGTATCTATAGCCACCCCGGCTTCAAAAAGGCTTAGATTTCTTTTCCGAGCCAAAAAGTATTTTTCTCCTTCCAATTTGTACACTTCTGTATGTGTCCCAAATTCGACCCTCTATGATATATTGTTCTCATGTCTGGGGAATGGAATTCTCTACAACCCTCAGCATTCTTGATGTCATTCAAAGAAGAGATGTTCGAGGCCTGTTCGGATTGGACCGTATGAGATGCATAGTGGAGGAACTATTCTGGACAATTCTTCAGAGCAAGAAGCCGTGGAAGTACCTACTAAAGAAGCGATAAATCCCCCACAGCCCGACGATGGGCAAGAGAGGAGAGCCTTTCTGCTTAAGTGAGGATCATTAATGAGACGAGTAGCTCTTCTTTGGATGGAATCAAGAATGCCCCAGGGTTGTGGGGGACGCCATGCCCCGGATGTAAGAGACAATATTTCAGGGAGGTCGGATTTGAGACACATATAACGTGTATAAATTAGCAGGGGGAAAAATTACGTTTTTGGCTCGAAGAAGTAATTCAAAAGCTTTTGAAGCTGCCGTGGCCATGGATTACAATGTGTTTACGTCCAGTTAAAATTTTCAAATGTGTCGCCCATAAGATTGAAGTGTCTTTGCTCTGTAAAACTTGGCCGTAGTGGCGAGTATAGATGTAGAGGGCTATAGTATCAGCCTCTCACCATCGCAGCGATCCGGGTTCGAATCTCGGTTCCCTCCACGGATTTTTAATAGCTCATCACCTCACAGATGGTAATGGCCAAGCCTCTGTGTAGTATTCTAGGTAGTAGTTATTTTAAAAAATAACGTCCGTGGTGGCACTACCGCGTTGTCTAAAGGTGCTGTAAAAATGCAAAACTGTGTGTTTCAGTGCTTGGATAACGTTGACGGAACGGGGTAAAAAGATGGGTGAAACATCCAATAACCGGCACTCACGGTACTTTGGTATTTAGGCATAAGCCTTCATGAGATGTCACAAAGATAAAAAAAAATAACTATCTTTGAGCTATAAGCACTTAGTTGTCGTAGATAAAATGCATTATATCTACTATAACACAATTTTTTAGAAATTTTGTGCAGAATCAAAAAATATTATAATATATTGGGTGTATTATTTAAAATAATTAAGTTAATATGCACCTTTATAGCCGAAAGTCTCAGAATTATGGTATATTTACTATATAAAGGTGATATTGATGTACTTAAACTTGATCAGGGAAGATTTAAAAGTCAATTCTTAGCCCGGTTCCCCTCATGAATGTTTAAATAGGGAATAACCCCGTATATTTGTGTGAGTGATAATACCCCTAATATCTGTAAATGAAAAACCAAATCAAATACGATTCCACAGGCCCCATAGTGTCTTGAAACTAATGCCATACTTACAAAACCAATTATATTACGCTTCACAGCTTTTCATTATCTAGTGACCTGATAGTCATCGACTACAAATTTAATTTGAATATAACTTGTACTTAAACTTACTTTGTAAACTTGTCAATCGATGTATAAGTTATCTATTTAAAAGAACTATTTAGATTAGCTTTAGATTACCTGTAACAAGTATAAGGAGACCAGAAACAGAAATCTTCCTTTTTAAAACACACTCTTAGCTTAAAATTAGCCCTCATAATTACCCATTTTAATTACATGTATTAAGATCATGTAAAATATGTTTTAAAAGTACTGGCCATTTTAAGATAAACTTAATTTCTTTACTTAGGGCGGCAAAATCGTTTGCTGCCTAAGGCGCCACTTTTAATTTCCAATCTTCTTTTTGTTTCTTTAAAGTATAATTTGGCACATTCCTAGGGAATCTGATAGAAATAGTTATTTGATTGTTCTTGTCCGGTCTTGTCTTTCCATAATGCTCCTCAAAGTGGTCTGAAATTTAATTGCATTTTGCGGGTCTTTTCTGAAGGTCCTTTAACATACCAAATAGTCGTAAATGTTTCGTCTTGTTAAGTCTTGTTCAGGTCAGTGGTTCTTGTCTTGCTATCAAAGACGAAACCGGACAACAACCCATTAAAGTTTGCCCTGTCATGCCCCGTATGTTTCTGCATATTTAAATGAATTTGGGATTATTTCAAACATGTGTACAATATAAGCAAATTAAATTATAATTATTTTAAACATGTGTACAATATTAGTCTTATTGAATTATAATTTTTAAAGAAAATCTAATTTTTCTATCAACATATGAAATTAACATCAATATAGACAAAGGCGGACATTTTTGAGGGTGGGCCATAGGCCGAGAAAAAGTGTGTGAGGTGCCCAAAAATAAAAATCTTGGCGCCCCTAGAAAGAAACAAAATTTTCAAATTTTTTGAAGCGCAAAAAAAAGGTCCCCTTACCTATTTTTATTGTTGTTCTTTATAAGCGCAAAAAACTCCCTCGCATTCGAAAAGCAAAAAAAAGAAGGTCCTTACTTCTCACTTTTCAATTCCATGATCACCTTCACCCCCGGACCAGCCCTGAGGGAGGGGGCATATCATCATTAAATGCCCATTTTTGCCATTACATATGTATGAAATACAAAGGATGTGACATTAAAGGGGGTGGCATGGCCCCTTCCTATGACCGCCCCTGAATATAGAAAAACATTTCGCCAAGTTTAAATAAACAACATTCCATATCGATATCGCAATTGGCAAATTGACTAATTAACTATTGTAAAATATAAACATAAAAACATTTATATGGTTCTTTCATTTAAAATAACCCCAAAAACATTAATCTTTTTAACAAATGTTAAAAAACTTATTTAAAATTATTTTTTATTATTTTCCAAATATTTTTGTCTCTGCTGTAAAATTTTGTGAACATGGAGTTAGCCGATTTACGAATTACGGTACTGATGTATAAAACTTATTTATATTTAATTTTAAACGTGTCTTCTTTTAACATTTTTCGATATTAGCAATATATCAGGTACTATTCTCCTGAGCAAAAATTACATTTTCGCCAAACCTCGAATATGTATATGACTGATACAATTTAATACCTGCCAGTTTTCCTTTAAGTTTTGGCCATGCAGAACTTTTTATAAAATATTTTTTTACCAATAGAAATTATTTTATTTTATTTTATTTTAATAATAGAAAAAAATCCGTATTATGCCAACTTACATAGACACACTGTATGATGACTATAAATTTTTCTTAATATTGGAAAAGTCGCAAATATATGGCTATCATAGTTCAGTCCCACAATAATATCTCTATACTTGCATTTCACAAAATTTTAAATTAAACAAACAAATTTTATAGTCCAAGAGCCTGTGAGCGCCAGACCGTTGCATTTGTAAAAGGCGAAAGTTTGTCAGCGCATGCTTCCAACATAAGTACAAGCGATGGAAGACTATGAAGTTTTACACTTAGTTGCTTTAGCATGTACCAGGTACCAAATGTTAATAAATTAAAACTTAACTTTTGTCATTTTGTAAAGACCTCATTTTATATTGTGGTACTTAGGTAGCTATTAGGAGATATTTCGTTACTCGCCAGACAGTTTTACCAGTTCTCAGTCCTTGGCAGGCAAACATTTTGGGACGGCCCAATGGTCCGAGGAAAGCTAATATTCCGTTATAAAACAAAAATTCGTATACCGGGTGATGCATCGCCGGGCGGGACATATAAATCCCATGTAATTTTTAATGGGGTCAATTACTGGCTCCCTAATTATTTTAGAGAAAAATCTATTGAAGCTTATTGAAGAGCATGCAAATCTACGTACATGGTAAAAACTTTTGGTTAACCCGTTTGCTAGTTAGATGCTAATATTTTTTAAAAATTGTTATATTATTATCACCTCATATTTATGAACAACAATAAAAAATACCAGTAATCGTACATTGAAAAGATTAACTGGTATTTTTATTGTTGTTCAAAAATACGAGGCAATAATAATGTAACAATTTTTAAAAATATATTAGCATCTAACTAGCAAACAGGTTAACCGACAAAATTTAAAGTTTTAACCATAGACGTAGATTTGAATGCTCTTCAATAAACTTCAATAAAATTTTTCTCTAAAATAATTAGGGGAGCCAATAATCACCCCATTAAAAATTACATGGGATTTCCTATGTCCGCCCGGCGAGGCATCACATAGTATATACAATTTGTAGGCATGTTCTAAAAAATATTTCGATGTATACAAAGTGTTCCAAATAAAAATTTTAGCTGTTAATTAAGTTAAAAAATGTTTATTGGAATACTCTGTATACATCAAAATATTTTAGGACATGCCTCTTTAGAATTCCTATAATTCTAATTCGCCATATTTTGTTTATTAACAAAATATAAAACTTCATCGGACCATGAGACCACGCCAAAAATGTTTGTCTGCCGAGTGAAGAAATATTTTTTATAGGTACCCAAGCAACATAAATGAAATTTAGCTTTTACAAAATGACAATAGTTATGTTTCAAAAAATTAACCTTTGGTACCTGCCAAAGCCACTATAAGTTAAACTTTATAGTCTTCCATCGCTTCTACTTATGTTGGGAGCATGCGCTGACCAACTTTCAGCTTCTACAAAATGGCAAAACCTAAGTTTTAATTTATTAACCTTTGATACCTGGTACCTGCCAAAGCCACTATAAGTTAAACTTTATAGTCTTCCATCGCTTCTACTTATGTTGGGAGCATGCGCTGACAAACTTTCAGCTTCTACAAAATGGCAAAACCTAAGTTTTAATTTATTAACCTTTGATACCTGGTACCTGCCAAAGCCACTATAAGTTAAACTTTATAGTCTTCCATCGCTTCTACTTATGTTGGGAGCATGCGCTGACAAACTTTCAGATTCTACAAAATGACGAAAGTCTGCCGCTTACGGGCTCTTACTTTATAACACCTAACATAAAAGAAAAATTTGTGTCAATAAAATTTTCTATTGTAATAAAAAAACTAATATTATAAAATTTAATATAATTATGTTTACATAACAAAACTAGTTTTGAAAATCAAACTAGTTAAACAACTTTATGCGTGGGTAAGATAAATGTTTGTATAAATATCGGGCAGCAGATAATATATTTAAACGAACAAAGTTTGCTGTTTGGGTTAGTTGGAAAATTCTATAAGGCCACTTTAATGTACATGTTTCACAGTTACGCTAAATGTAAATAGTGCTTTAAAATAGATAACTTATTATAGCTAACTAGTCTGCAAAATAAGGTTTAAATGTAATTATTATCTAAATAAAATTTATAATTAATGGCTATACAATGCATTCCTAAACATTTGCTTGTAAATAATTAATTTCGCATTTGTTTTTATAGGAGGAATAATTATTACCTATGAGATATTGTGCCTGAGTGTTTTAAATTTTTCATACCAAAACCCAAAAATATTGTGAACACCTAGTATAAAAAAAGTATACATTTTGGGAATTTTAAAAATATACATTTTTGGGAATTTTAAAATAAGTATACATTTTAATTAGTTTACTTAACATTGGGAAATTTGCTACATAAAAATATACGTGAGGTGTCTAGGTCTTAAAAGTATAAATTAAACAATTTTCTAGGTTACTTTTATAATAATAAAATAAAAACATTAAACAAACTGGGTAGCGTAGAAATGCAAAACCAACACTGGAAAATTTAATATTTAAAGAAGAGAGAAAGAAATTAAAAACGGAGATTTATTAGATAAGAAAAAGTGGTTAGTGAAGTCAAGTATAAAGCTAAAGTTGTAGTTAAGCCCCCGTACGGGCTACTCCTAGTTGGGGGTATGCCCGTACTAAATTTATTTAGTCAAATAAGTTAAGTTGGTTTTAAAAAATGCAAAGTTAGTTTTGATGGTCCACCGGTCTCATTGTCCCAATAGATAGTTCCATATGGTAGATTTGTCCAAGTGATGTAAAAGTGACCCTATATATGTATATATTTGTAAATATCAACGTCACAATGTGCTTATATAATTATGATTAAAAAGACATGTTTTTCCATTTCAAAATAAAATTGAGAAGTTATGCAAGGATTGTAATATGCCCTTTGCATACAGTGTGGACGTAAATTGTTCCCCCTCCTTTGCTAACTTTTGTAATAAAAATTAAATGGAAAGCAAAATCTTGTGGTACACCATTTTAAGCCCTTTGACAAATACTTAACAACCCTAGAATATAAAAAATACCTTTATCTACTACAAAATGGAGTACTTTAAAAATTACCTAAATACAAGTTTTGGATGGCCATCCTTCCAAAACTCAATATGGTTAGATATACCTAATGTAGTATTTTCTTAAAGCTTTTTAAAAGATCATTTTAATGGTGATACTGATAATAATATACGGAGTAGGGCAAAATGTGGATATTTTTTGTAAAAAGCACCTGGTATATTATATTACCATTAAAAATTACTTTGAAATTGCTTTGAGAAAATACAGCATTAAGTACATCTAACTATATTAGTTTCGAAATAATGACCATCCAAATCAGGTATTTAGGTAATTTAAAAAGTACCGCCATTTCGTAGTGACTAAAGATTTTAACTTTATATTCTAGCGTTATAAAGTATTCGTCAGTAGCTTTAAAATGATGTGCCACAAGACCCCCTTTCTATTTATTGTTTTTTCCTAAGATGCCATCTTGATTGCTGCAGCTATTATTTTTACGTCAAAAGTAGTTTACATCCTCGTTTTTTTTTAGGCTTATGCCTAAATACCAGTGTACCGTGAGTGCCGGGTTACTGGATGTTTAACCCAATATTGTCGTGATCCGTCATCCAAGCACTGAAACATGCAGTTGCATTTCACAGCACCTTTTAGACAACGCGGTAGTGCCACCACGGACGTTATTTTTACATAACTACTACCTAGAAATGGCAGAATACTACACAGTGGTTTGCCATTGCCAACTGTGAGGTGACGAGCTATTAAAAATCCGATGTCCGACTCCGAGATTCGAACCCGGATCGCTGCGGTAAGAGGCTGTCACGCTAGCCACTACACCACTGCTCGCCACAAAATGAATTTAGTCATTGCCAAATTTTATAAAGAAAAATTTAAGGGTACAAAAGTTAGCAGGGGGATTAGTGATGTCCACACTGTATATTTCGCCTTTTAGTAATGTCTGTTAAATATCCCGCAGCGTTTTTTCGGTGTAAAAATTTGCAATAAATTCGCAAAAAGCTTAGATTTTAGTTTCATGTTTTTAAATATTTATAAATAAAGCCCTTTGATAAATTTTACCCTCAAAAAATTTTGCGCATAAAAGATATGACCTATTGAATATCCCACGGCGCTTCCTTGGTTTAAACATTTTCAAAAAATCCGCGAATGGCTTTAATTTTAATTTTTTACTTTTAAATAGTTTGAAATAAAGCCCTCCAATAAATTTTATTATTCAAAAAATTTTGCGCATGAAAGTTAGAAGCCATTATATTTTTGCGTCGCTTCCTTAGTGTAAAAATTTGCGCTATTAAATATCCGGCGATACTTTCTCAATGCAAACAATTGCAAATGGCTTAAACTTTTATTTTCTGCTTTTAAATATTTATAAACAAAACCTCCTGATAAATTTCAAAAAACCGAAAAAAATCATTGAATTAACATTTATTATACTTTCCGCGACGCTTCCTCGGGGTAAAATTTTGCAATAAATTCGCGAACTGCTTGGTTTTCATTTTTTTATCATTAAATATTTATAAATTAAGCATTCTGATAAATTTTAATACACATATTGTTTTTGACGTGCTTTCTCGGTTTAAAAATTTGTAAAAAATTTGAAAACTTCTGATATTTTAATTATTTACCATAAATACCTATAAATAAGGCTCCCTGATAAATTTAGAAAATCCAAACATTTTGCGCATTGATGTTACATTTATTAGAGTTTCTGCGGCGCATCCCCGGTGTAAGAATTTGTAATAAGTTTGCGTTTTTTAATTAATTTTATTTACTCCTTATACAAAGTGCCTTAAAAATTTTGAAACATATGGACAACTTTTTTAATATTAATTTAACGAAAACTAGTTACTCTTTATAAAAAGTTCTGCATGATTCAAAACCTAAAATATTCAATATTAAATAATAAATTATATCAGTCACCTACGAGGTTTGGCCAAAATGTTATTTTTACTCAAGAGTACCTGTATTTTTTTAATATTGTTAAAAATAAAAATTATTTAAAATATGCAATTTTGTTGATTTACAAAAACTTTTTTTTTTTAGTTATTTTTAAATCGAAAATGGTAAAAATTTAGGTTTGTACATTAGTGTAATATATTTTATAATTTTAGGGTTTCACAGGACAATTTAAAATAAACTTTTTAAATTTACTGTTACCAAAATAAGAAGAAGGTACAATACACTAATAGACAAATTAAATTAATTTGGATTATCACAGAACAAAAAAATTAACAAAAACAAAATTGTAAATAAAAAAATTGCATATTTAAAATAATTTTTAATTCTAAACGTCTTTTCTTTATAACAATTTCCGATATTAGCAAAAATACAGGTAGTTTACTTTTAAGCAAACAATTCATTTTTGGCCAGACCTCGTAGATAACAGATACAATTTAATATCCATATAGTTTTTGGATTATGCAGAACTTTTTATAAAATATAAGTGTTTTTCGTAAAATGAATAATAAAAAAGTTTTCCATATGGTTTCAGCTTTATTAGACACACTTTATATATAAATAAAGAAATGATAAAAAATGGACAGTGAGAATATCAATTGCTATTTTTTAATTCATTGACAAAAATGCCTAAAATTCAGGTCTTTAACTATTCCCTTAACTGGCGAAAAAAAAGAGTTTTTATTTTTTTTGTGTTACTACGACAGTAGGAAATTAATTTCGTTTATTTTTTTATATTTACCTTGCCGACTCCCAGTAAAAGTTAAAGCGAATATCACTGAATAATGGTATTAACGGTGGGATTGTACCTTACGATGTTGGATTTTTGGTTTTCGTATGATTCACCATTACCAAGGACTGTTAAAAAAGGAAGATTTCTGTTTCGGTCTCCTTATACTTGTTACAGGTAATCTAAAGCTAATCTAAATAGTTCTTTTAAATAGATAACTTATACATCGATTGACAAGTTTACAAAGTAAGTTTAAGTACAAGTTATATTCAAATTAAATTTGTAGTCGATGACTATCAGGTCACTAGATAATGAAAAGCTGTGAAGCGTAATATAATTGGTTTTGTAAGTATGGCATTAGTTTCAAGATTTATGGGGTTTGTGGAATTGTATGATTTGGTTTTATTTACAGATATTAGGGTATTAACACTACACAAATATACGGGGTTATTCCTATTTAAATATCTAGGGAACTGCTAAGAATTGACTTTTTAAATTTTGGATCAAGTTTAAGTAATATCAATTTTATATAGTAAATATACCATAATTCTGAGACTTTCGGTTATACCAAAGATGCATATTAACTTAATTATTTTAAATAATACACCCAATATATTATAATATTTTTTGATTCTGCACAAAATTTCTAAAAAAATGGTGTTATAGTAGATATAATGCATTTTATCTACGACAACTAAGTGCTTATAGCTCAAAGATAGTTATTTTTTTAATCTTTGTGACATCTCATGAAGGATTATGCCTAAATACGAAAGTACCGTGAGTGCCGGGTTATTGGATGTTTCACCCATTTTTTTTACCCTGTTCCGTCAACGTTTTCCAAGCACTGAAACATACAGTTTTGCATTTTACAGCACCTTTTAGACAACGCGGAAGTGCCACCACGGACGTTATTTTTTAAAGTAACTACTACCTAGAATACTACACAGAGGCTTTGCCATTACCATCTGTGAGGTGATGAGCTATTAAAAATCCGTGGAGGGAACCGAGATTCGAACCCGGATCGCTGCGGTGAGAGGCTGATACTATAGCCCCTACACCATACTCGCCACAAGTTATAATAGAAACTTAAAATAATTTTCAAATTTGGATGGCCATATTTTTAATACTCTAAGAGATAAACTAATAAATTGCTAAGAATGGCTATATTTCCGAAACTATTAAAAATTGGATATATTACATTTTTAGAATGGTGATAAAATATACAAGTAATTCCATTTAAAAAGTACATTTTTTGCAATAAATTGAAAATTTAATTCAATTAATTTTCTGTTGGCAGTACGTTTTTGTCTTTTCAATTTAAGAAAAGTTAGCAATAGTGCCGACTTAAGTTTAATCATCCTATATATAAAAATTACAAAAAATCAGCGGTGTACACTAGTTTTGTCAGAAATACTTCTTAATATTTTTATGTTTTATTTGTTTTCTGGGATTAAATTTAAACAAAATATTATTTGGCTTTTCTCCAGAATAAAATTTAAAAGTTTATTTAACATTTTAAGAAAATTAAAACTTTTATACATTATGAACAACTATTCTGTTCTTGCATAATATAATAAAAGTTATTATTGCTTAAAAAGAAATAAAATAATAAAATATTCAATATTATGTTACTTACAATACAAAGCTTTCAATCTATAAACAAAGGTTCATTGGCACTCGGTTGAAATCATTTTAATGCAATAAAATAAAATCTTAACAAGACGCCAGACGAGAACTGGGCCAATGGTTGCGTCTCAAAAATGTGGTAAATAGTTTACCAAAAGTGTGGTAAACAGTTTACCTAAAAACTTATAAACTTGTTAGAAAACTGAAAAATTAAAAATGAAATGTCTGATGGACATTTTAGAGTTTGACATTACTTTTGAAAAAATTAACTGGTAAAAGATACACCTATTAGGTATCTTAACCAGATGGTTAAGTTTTTAGGTAAACTGTTTACCACATTTTGGTAAACTATTTACCATATTTTTGAGACGCAACCATTGGCCCAGTTCTCGTCTGGCGTCTTGTTAAGATTTTATTTTATTGCATTAAAATGATTTCAACCGAGTGCCAATGAACCTTTGTTTATAGATTGAAAGCTTTGTATTGTAAGTAACTTAATATTGAATATTTTATTATTTTATTTCTTTTAAAGCAATAATAACTTTTATTATATTATGCAAGAGCAGAATAGTTCTTCATAATGTATAAATTTTTAATTTTTTAAAATGTTAAATAAACTTTTAAAGTTTATTCTGGAGAAAAGCCAAATAATATTTTGTTTATACTTCTTAATGTGTCACTCCAGAAGCCACTGGACTTAATAAATTTAATTAGGTAAGAGCTAAATAAGCCCCGCACTGATACCAGAAACATTGTCAATTTGTTCCTAAAAGGATAAGAAATATTTATGATATTATTAAAAAACATTTTTTTTAAAGTTTAAACCGTGTATTTTAAAAACAATGCATTTTCGGATTTACGTTTTTTATTTTTTTTCTTATTAAATTAGCTTAGATGTAAGCTCCTATTTTTGCCATCTAGATAGCGCCACATACAATAACATTGATTGAATGGTCATAAGTTTTTTCATCTCTCTATATGCACATTTGCGAGTAGAAATAATAAAACAGCATTTAATTTTAGTCCAAAAAGGTATACTTCTTGATCTCTAAAAAGTAGACCGTTTTCAAAATAAACGACTTTTTATTAGGTTGCGCACGAACACTCTAAAATTTAATAAACAACGATAAAGTTAAAAAGTCTATTGATTATAATAAATGTTCAAAATGTTCACCATCCACTAGGACACAGTATCTAATCTTTTATTTAAATTTTGCCTGACTCCAAATAATGATTCTTCTTGGGCCCTGATGATATTGATTCCTTTCACAATCTTTTGCCACAATTCCTCACGGTTATTTAATAAAAAAGTCGTTTATTTCGAAAACGGTCTACTTTTTGCTGTTTTATTATTTTCACTCGGAAATGTGCATTCAGGGAGGTCAAAAAGTTATGATTTAATCAATTAATGTTATTGTATGTGACGCCATCTAGTGATAATGGCAAAATAGATACCATTCGTGTTCGTCATCCCAAATAGTAAAAGTACATCAAATTTCACATTAATCTGTTCACTGGATTCCGAAATATTTCACAAAATGTTTGGTAAAAAACTAGTTTTAACACCCTGTAGAACGAAAACCAATAACATTGTCAGGTATTCTACATTAACCTATGTCCAATTAATTACGGGACACCCTGTATATGGCCAACATATTTATGACACCATGTGTAAAATTTTTGAAACGTAGTTTTATAAAACAAATGCAAAAGTTATATTGGCGCTGCATTATTTTTATTACTATTAACAAACATTTTTTGCAGCGAAGTTCTCTTTGTCTTCTCGTTTGCTTTGCCTATAATTTCTTTGTCTTTGCTGCATACCAGATTTTAACATGAACCTAATTCTCTATTGTTTAATTAAATATATTTCTGCTAGTTGATTCTTAATAGAACAATGTACTTTTGAAAACAATAAACAACTTAAAACCATTTAACACCACTTATTTCATTACAAACAATGGGTTCGTTAAGACTGGATAAATGTTTTGAATTACATGAAAGACTGAAAATAATACTAAAATGTATACAGTAAGCATATTAAAAGAGTCCCCCACTTTATCTTTTAAATGGGACAAGATATTAAGATCGGGTAAAATTTGTGTAAATGGGTGTAAACAATTTTTTGACCTAAAAATAAATTCGGGTACGTAGTCTGTAAAGGGGGCACAAACAACTTTTTTTTCAAAAGGAAAGGAAAGTCATCTAGCACCTTGTTTTAAAGGCCTTTTATTTCTCTATTTATCACCGTTTTATTTTTAAAAATCTGTCCAGTCGTTCTAGAGCTACAACCGTTTAAAGTTTAGCTCCATTCATTGTGGTTTTTAAAATTTCTTTGCCCTTAAGTTTTGAATAGGTCAAGATATTAAGATCGGGTAAAATTTGTGTAAATGGGTGTAAGCAATTTTTTGACATAAAAATAATTTCAGGTACGTGGTCTAGAGCAAAGGGGGCACAAGCAACATTTTTTCAAAAGGAAAAGGAAGTCATGTAGCACCTTGTTTTAAAGGCCTTTTGATTCTCTATTTATAACCGTTTCAGTTTTAAAAATCGGTTTAGTCGTTCTAGAGTTACCAGCGTTTGAAGTTTAGCTCCAATTTGTCCATACATTGCGATTTTTGAAATTTCTTTGCCCCTAACTTTTGAATAGGTCAAGATATCGAGATCGGGTAAAATTTTTGTAAAATGATGTCACTTAAGCTACTTTTGGCATAAAGACGCCCAACTTTTTTCCTTACAACAGTTTTGTTCGTGGTAGCTTACAGGAATTAAATGTGTTGATTTGACAGATATCAAAAATCTTATTCAAACAGGGATTTTCTTTTTAATTTTCAAGATAAATATCTATAAAATCAAAAAAATATTTGTTCTACAAAATGTAAGGTTCTATTAAACTAACCACCTAACTACTAACCAGCTGATTCTTTCTGTTAAATTAATAATATTATTATAATTTACCACCCACATTGTCTTACAAACTGCGAATTACGACATCCTGGTTTTTTAATATTTATCAAATCAACATATTTAATCTTTGCTACAACAACAAAAATTGTTGTAGGGAAAAAAGTGGACCGTCTCGTCAAAATGAAGCTAATCACAAAAAATTAGCTTGTTAGTAATGACCTAAAAAATCGTCCAGGGATCTCTAACTATAACAAACTTTTAGCATTTAAATAATATCAAATCAAATCAAATCAAAATACTTTTATTCATCACTCAAAGGTTACACAATTGGTATAAACTTATCAGACTAGTCACTTATTAAAAATAAAAAATATATATCAAATTTAAACAGTAACAAAATAAACTTAATAAATATGGGACTATTCACCAGACAAAAGTAATGTATATCAGTCGCACCTTAATATCTAAAATTCTAAAAATTCTTCGACAGAGTAAAACGCGTGCATTATTAAAAATTTCTTAATTTTATTAATATAAAACCTCTCTCATTAAGGGTTATATCGACTAGCGTACTAATTTTGTTATGACACTTAATACCCATGTATACCGGAGAAGCTTGTGAAACGCTTAATCGAGAAAATGGCTGATGTATCTGTAAAGAACTTCGAGTATCATAACAGTGAATATCACTATTACGGGTAAATTGATTTTTATTCTTTCTAATGTGTGTAATCAGCAGAAAAATATACAAGCATGGAAGTGTTAGAAATTGGTACTTTATAAATAATGGCTTGCACGAAGAGCGTGGATGTGCGTTGTCTATACACCTGATTATGCATTTCTGGCTTCTGAAAACTTTAATCATATGGGCGGAAGAGCCCCAGAACAAGGGGCCGTATGGAATTGCACGCAGCCAAAATACAACAATCTTAGCACGCCAGTCGACACAGTTTTCCTTAAGTTTCTTATAACATAACACACACTACTAATCTTATTACATAAAGAGAGACAATAACGAACATCTTTAGCTTTTAACCAGATCTGGCATGACGCGCTACTTAATAACCGGGGTATACACGGTCATGCAAAACTGTCACATCTGTCAAATAGGTTAATGCTGCGCAAATTTGACCGTGTATATTAAAAAACTAAAGCCATGTACAGACTTGGATACAATCGGAACCACATTGTCGGCCGACTGGATCTTGTTCAAAAAATTTTTCAGCAACAAAGTTGGCCAACATTTGCACATACAAGTGTTTTGCGTCCACACTAGTTTTAAAACTCGTACAAAACTGCCGAAGTTTTCCATATTAAATGGAACGGCCAACAAATGTTTTCGCCGATTGTATCCAGGTCTGTACGTGGCTTATAACATATCTGGCTTGGCATGCGACTTGATGCCCGAGTTTGATTTTTCGTGGCGTGCGTTGTGCAAACTTGTTCATGGGTAGGACATGTTAGTTAACGTTTCAGGTTAGAAACGTCGTTTACGGGGTAATATTGTTGGTTTTCCGTTAACAAAATGGCTCTTTGGCGCCAGGAAGATGTAATGGGTGAATTTATAGATATGTACCAAAGTTATTCATGCCTTTGGAAAGTTAAAAGTGATGAATACATTTACAAAAATAAAAAAAATATTTTTGCTGAATTACGCTTGTGTTTAAGTTGATCACACCACCCGCTACCCAAACTGACGGGAAACGAATTGTTTGTATCAAAAGCTTCATTTTATATTTGCTTGCATGCAAGTGCGTTTTAGGCCTTTAGACCTTATTTATGCCGGTATAAACTCCCCTCTCACGGTCCTCATTCTAAACTTTGTTCTTGGCTCTTTAGTTATCTTTCTGATCGACGTATTTCAGTCATTGTGGATAGTCACTCTCTATGCTTTTACCAAGTTAATCCTGGAATGCCTCAGTGACTGGCACCTACTTTGTTTCTTTTTCGCATCAACGACCTTTTCTCTTTTACAATCAATTCTATTTATGGGTGAATCAACTTTTATTTGTCCCAGAGCAAAATCACTATGTTTCGGGTAAAAACATAAATTATATGTAAATTAAATAATAAAGTGTTTTTTAATGACTTTTTGTTAATCATTAATAATAATAATTGTTATTATTTCTTTAACTTATAGTTTATGGCTTTTTAATAGTTTTTCAAGTGATTTAAAGTGACCTGTGTTATATGTTTACTCGTAATCCCCGTGCAACACTAGTATCTATAACTTAATATTACCAAAAAACGCTTGTATTTATATAACTGTAATTTTAAAAATTAATATATTGGTATACTTCTAGGAAAGTAAGGGGCTAAGTTTTATTAAATAGTTTGGTTTGAAATTGTTTTTAAAAATATATTTGGTCTCAAAAAATTCCGTCACACCGTATAGCCGTCGTAAAACCACGATATTTTTTCAAATCAAAATATAAATGACGTAGTGTGTACACTGACGGCAAGTCGGTATTTTTGGTAAATGATTACGACCATCCACCTTTTTTATATTATAACTGAGGCCTTAGTCGACCAAGTTTCGCCAAAAAAAGTGGTTGGCTTTAATATGTGTCCGTCAGCGGTATGTTATTTAACTGAACCTGTATAAAATTACTCGAAATGTTGACTTTTAACCTTTCTTTGTCTTATTTCGGTTGTTAGACAATGTGCCTAATATTGTTTCTAAAATTTAATGCTTAGTGTTCAAAAGTGTTTCTAGACGAAACACAAACCAAAAATCGAGTAATTTCTGTTAAAATTCTTCGCCAAATTGGATCTAGATACCCATTTAAATCAGCTGATTGACCATGACTACCAGCAGAAATACGGTAGTAATTAACGTTTTGTAATAGGTATGGTGTTTAGGATCGTATTTAATCTAAGAATTAGTCTGAGCTAAAAAAATGCTAAAACAAAATATATTCTATCAGACAGTTAAGGGTTTAAAAAATTCAAAAAATGTCCGTCGGACAACTAGTCTCTTGGAAAACCAGTCAATTGAGTAACTGAAAAACGTTATTAAAAAATTTTGGTGTTTTGCTAGTATTTGACCTAAATTTTACTGTAAACATAAAAACAATTAACTATATTCTATCAAACAATTTAAAATTTTAAAAGTTTTAAAAATGTCCGTCAGACAACCAGTCTCTTGAAAAATTAGTCACTTGGATGCATGAATTGTTGTCCGTAGGACAATTTGATTAACTTTGGGATATGGTAATATGGCTTAATAATTGACAAGTTAGTTAGCTCTGTTGGTAGTGACCCTGCTTCTTGATCCTGGTTGTTTTGGGTTCGAATTTTGTGTACATGAGACGTACCTAATGAGGATTTTTATGATTTTATTCTTGAAACTGATTAAAGTGCTTTGCTTATTGCAGATTACAGTTAATGAAGTAATGACCTATTGTTTAAAATAAGTAAATATTAGAAAATAAAGTTTATTAAATTATGAAAATTTTAAAACTGGGACAAAATAAGTTGATTTACCCTTATGGTTTTGCTGAAGATAGTACCTTTTATTCCAGTTTTTAGCTCCTCAAATCAATCTCTAAACCTGACGTAAAAGGCAAACGCAGTATGATTCAGATATCTTATTCACAGGAAATTAATTTAACATTGTATTAAGGCGCCAAAAATCTTGCTCAGTTTGATTCATCCCCAATACAATTATGTTGTTTGACGCGAAAACAGTCATCAAATACTCTGCTTATGAGTGGCCAGGTTTTGCAGAGAAAGAATACATTTAATTTTGAATCATTATAATATATATTGTTTCAAATCATCTCGTATAAAAACACGTGTCTTCGTTTTTATACCTTTATTACCAATGAAGCGTAACTATGGTTACAACAACGACAAAAATGTTTTCTTGTCAATGTTTCGAAGTTTACACTACAAAAGTCGAATCTATACTAATTCTTTGAAGGTTTTCTGTCGCCCTTTTATAGTATTGTGAAAGAGTGAAGAATGATCTAGAATTTTGGAGAAATATCGCGAAAATTCCATAGTACAGGATGGCATAAAAGTTCTCAATGGATAATTTGGGCGTTTGCGGAAACCTTCAAAAGTGATGAAAGAACTTGGAAAAATTAACGTAAATTATTTAAATAAATTAACGAACTAAATTAAATGATCCTAACTCTCTAAAATTTTCCAACGTAAACACATTTTTGAAAGTCTGTAACAATATTAATATCCTGAATGGCATAAACACATTTTATCTATAGCCACGGCGGCTATTAAAAAAGCTTGAATTTCTCTTTTGAACCCAAAAGTAGTTTTCCCTTCTTATTTATACACTTTGTATGTATCCCAACTTCGACCCTCTCAAAAATTGTGTCCTTATGTCTAGGAATGGCGTCTTCCACAACCGACAGCTTTCTTGATTCCATTGAAAGAAGTGTTGTTCACCTAATTATTGATCTTTTACTTACAAAATATTTTCTTTTCTTGCCCATCGTCGGTCGGGTTGTAGGGGATAAATTTTGCCTCGCATGTCAAAAACAAAGAGGGCCCAAAACATTCTGTTAGTATCATTCTTTGTTTTTCAGTAAGAAATAGCAACACTTCGCTACACCTGTAAATCTCTATTTCTAATAATAACCAAGATACCCTGCAGTTGTAGCGAAATCCGAACACCCTGTACTTAGGTCCAGTGTCTGTCGTATACAGTTAACTTTAGCACCCGGATCCTTTTATTACCAAAATTTAAATATAGTCATCACTCTTTCCGCGGTCTTCGAGTAGTGCGGTTTACGTTTACGTAGAAGTCTACATAGACTCCCGGGTAGGCGATTGAAGGCGTCGTACGATCGTAGCTGTACCCTTGGGGATCGAGAAAAGATTCATGCTAAATTGGGGCTTCTTTCTTCTGGGGCTAAGCGCTATGAGTGAAGATTCCTAAAGCCTGAGGTTTTTACGTTTTGGTGTTGAACACATGGTGTCTTCGTATGGTCGAGGAGGTGCGCACGCCTTGCGGAAAAACGTCATTAGTAAAAGTGACGGTTATGCGCGATACCAGTAGCAGCCGCTGGCTTGACAGTCACAATTTATGCATGTTCAGAAGTTTATCGCTGTTGTTGATTTAAATATTTGAATATTTTAAACCGGAATTTCTGGGAGCAGAAAGCTCGACAATCCAGATTTTCCCACCACATAGAGCTGGCAATTGCCTTGCAGCAACGCCATAAACATAGCATTATCCAGTAAATATAGTCATGTTTGGTTAGGTCCTTATGTTTTAAAACTAGAAAGAAAAAGATAGAAAATTATTGGATCATTAGTGGACACACACACACACACCACTTAGTGTATTTTAACACCTTGTACCTGGGGCTTTTTTTGGTTCCCGAGGAATAAAAGGGTGGGGGGTCAGCGACTGGCCTCAGCATTTTTTACGTAAACGTGAGGTATCAGCGTTAACCTTAATATTTTGGGAAAATAGTTAAGCCTTATCACTAGAACCAAATTAAACAGTGCCAAAAGTGCCCTTTTTGGCAAGCCGCTTCATTACTTGTGAAACGTTTTTTAGATAGTGTTAACTACTGCAAGCTTTTTTATAGTAAATCTTTAATTAAATTACGACCACTGTTAGTTGCAAACACTTTATTAGCGATGCTTGCAATGAAAGCCATCCTAAAAACGTCGTTCAAGCCGGCACTATTGGATAAAACATTTTAATTTGAGCATAAATACACTTATAAAGGATTATGTATTAAAGATAAAAAACGATATTAAAAAAAATCGCAAAAGTTTCGTGCAAAAAAAAAACTAAGGTGCGGCTGTTAACATTATAAGACTGTGCTAAAATTCTGTACTGTTCTCATTTTCCATAAATTTTATAAATGTGTTTACTTCCCTTAAACAGTTAGACAGGCAGTTATATTTAAATATGCATAGATTTTATCCTAAGATTCATGTTACAAAATTCCTGAATTCAGTAAATTTGCGGCTTAAAGTTATCTTGCAACGACGGTATCGCTGAATTAAATTCAAAAGTCCCTTGGTAAGCTTAAAACCGCTCAAGTAAGAATGAGTGATACGTAAAAGTAAAAGGGATTTTATTAGATTAGAATCAGTAATTAAAGACTTTAAGATGTGTTACAATTCTTGTTTATAGCGACCGTCTTAGCAGATTTCTTAAGTTTCATTTATCATTCGTTATCTTGTTTTAAATGAACTTTATTTAATGTTTTTGAAAATAATACGTATTGTTTAAATTCTGCTTATGAGACAGTTTTAAAGTTTTGATTACTTCCCTTTAATAAGAAAAAATAATATTAAAGTAAAATAACTATTTTAAAGACAACACACATGCCTCTTTTAATTTGCTGAAAATGGTTAATTTCACAACAAGGGTGTCGATTCTAAATGCATCTCTGATCTCTCCTTTTTCTTTATTATTTAAGCATGTATTCTCCAGAGGCAGCTTTCCCGCATGAACAACGTATGTCAGAGAGAAAAAAAAGGTACTAGTACCTTTCGGTCTTGCGATCCTGACTTGTTTTTTTATAAAGCCAAATTGAAAGTGAATTCTTTCAAGATTCTTTTAAATAAAAATATAACTTTTAAAATCGGTAAATGTAGCTCAAATATTTACTGTAAACCCCTCACCGGTAACACTGGTATTTATTTTTTGTTATTCAGAAAATGTCCTAATGCATAGGGGACGTCACTTAAATATTTAAAAAATATTTAAATTGGCAATATACTTATTATAAAAGATGTATTTTTTAAAATATTTTAACACTCTGTAGTCCCTAAAGTAGGACTTTAAAGGATATACAGGGTGTCCCAACTTTATTTATACACCAAATAACTTTACCCCTGTACAGGGTGGCTCGAATTCGACGTTCATCATTGGGATTTCGGAAGCCGTAAGAGATACAGGATTGGTTAAATGAAGGCAAAGTTGCGCAATTTTATGCTCAATAAAATGCCGTTTTGCGTTTTAAAAATTTCGAGTACTTCCGAAGATTATCGAAAAAACCGGAATTTTAAATTTTGGTTTCTATTGTTTCCTGGCTATATTTGTTATGATAACTCAAAATGAAAAACACGTTTTCATGGCCACTTTTTCTGCTCTATAATTCAGTGTGATTAAATATTGAATCTGACGTTTGGGCTTCTGGCGACCATCATCAACTTAATTTTTTAAATACGGACCTGATATTTTTTCAATTTAATTAAATCCTTTCATCACTCTTAAAACACTATATATCGCCACTTTTTTATATTTGCCGACGTTTCGTACAGAAAATTCCATCACCAGAATATTGCATATTTATTTAACCATAATACGGCCCTGAACTACATTTTTAGGTAAGAAGGTAAAAAAAAGAATAAACTTATTACATATTCATAATCTTTTTATTGCAACTCATTGATATCTAACAGCGGAAATTACTTTATTAACAGAAACTAACCAGCAGGTACGAATTCAAGGGAGAACTTCATTAAATGTATGGATTGGTATGTGGAGGAACAAAATTATTGGACCTTTCGTTTACGGAGGGACCTTAACTTCCGAACGATATCTAAGGAATGATGTCTTAGACGCCCTAGATAATCAAGAAGTATTTCAAGAAATATGGTGGCAGCAAGACGGAGCTCCTGCCCACAATGGAAGGGAAGTAGCTCAATTCTTTTACCATACATTCCCTAATAAATGGTTTTGCAAGATGGCCCGCTAGGAGCCCAGATCTTAATCCCCTAGATTATTTCCTTTGGGGATATCTTAAGAACCGTTTATTTAAAAATGCACTTCACGACCTTTAAGTACTACGATAAAATTTGATAAGGGAAGTCGCTGCCATTCCTGCGAGAACAATTAATCGACCTGTATTAAAAATACAAAGCAAAGCAAGAAAATGCATCGAGGCGGAAGGTTATCTCTTTAAACACTTATAACAGTGATTAAATTATGTTTATTTTTAATATGGGCATCAAGATGGTATTACAAATTTTTATGTAAGCTGATTTGTTGTCTACCTTTTTGTATCTTATTGTCTAATATTCATGAAATTTTCGGTTAATAAAGTAATTTCCGCTGTTAGATATCAATAAATTGCAATAAAAAAGATTACGAATATGTAATAAGTTTATTCTTTTGTTTTACCTTTTACCTAAAAATGTAGTTCAAGGCCGTATTATGGTGAAATAAATATGCAATATTCTGGTGATGGAATTTTCTGTACGAAACGTCGGCAAATATCAAAGTGGCGATATATAGTGTTTAAAGAGTGATGAAAGGATTTAATTAAATTAAAAAAATATCAGGTCCGTATTTAAAAAATTAAAAAATTAAGTTGATGATGGTCGCCAGAAGCCGAAACGTCAGATTCAATATTTAATCACACTGAATTATAGAGCAGAAAAGTGGCCATAAAAACGTGTTTTTATTTTAAGTTATCTTAACAAATATAGCCAGGAAACAATAGAAACCAAAATTGAAAATTCCGGTTTTTTCGAATATCTTCGGAAGTACTCGGAATTTTTTAAAACGCAAAAACGGCATTTTATTGAGCATCAAATTGCGCAAATTTGCCTCCATTTAACCGATCCTGTATCTCTTTACGGTTTTCGAAATCCCAGTGATGAGCGTCGAATTCGAGCCACCCTGTACAAGATACAAAAATAAACTTAAATTAGAAAATGTTTATTCGAATACACTCTTTTAGTAATAGTTCTAGTTAGTATACAAGGTGTATCAAAAGCATGATTTTTATTGGTAAGTAGTTTTTAAATGGAGCACCCTATAAATAAAAAAATTGGCTCTGTATGAAGTAATACATCAACAATATATAACACACTATACGTCAATTAGTGCTGGTTGTTGAGATATTAGCAGTATGTTGATATACTCATTAACAATTAAAAGTAAAAAAATAAAGTAATGTTTTGATTTTAATTATTTTTAAACAATTCCGTCACTGTCAAAGTAACAAATAATATAACAACAAGTAATTAATTAACTTCAATTATAAGAACTTCTAATAGGTATGTCAGAAATTTAGTTTGTTTTGGACACCTGTTAATTTTATATATATTTATTATATGTTTTGTCACTTTAACAGTGACAGAGTTATTTAAAAATAATTAGAACCAAAATAATATTTTCTTTTTAAATTTTTTAGTCGTTAATTAGTATATTAACATACTGCTGATATCTCAACAAACCAGCAATAATTAACGTATAGTGTGTTATGTATTTTTGATGCAGAATTTATTAAAAAGTCAAAATTTGTTAAAATATATAGGGTATTCCATTTAAAAAACCAACTTGACAATGAAAATTATGTTTTTGACACCTTGTATATTAACTAAAACTGTTGAAAAAAAGTGTATTCAAATAAGAATTTTTTTATTTTAGGTTTATTTTTGTATCTTTACAGGGGCGACGTAATTTTCTGTATAAATAGAGTTGGAACACCATGTATATTCATACGAATTTTGCTTCTTATATTTTGTTAAAGAATTACCTCGTAAAGTTTGTCGGAAGAAAACCTGTATATTAATAATAATAAAGAACTGCTTATTATTATTATTAATAAAATTAATATAAATTACGTAAAAAAACATGTTAAACGGTATTTTTATATTAAAATCTTAAAAATAATTTGGTTGGTTCTACCTACCAGATCGCACAAATCTTTTTATTAATTTGGGGTATTCATCGGATAAATGGTAAAAGTGTTGGGCGTAGCGTATTTAAAGTAAGTAATATGATAAAAATTCCAAGTGCCCAACAATTTTTTATTTGTCTGATCATTACCCCAGATTAATAAAAAGATTGGTGAGATCTGGTAGCTAGGACTTACTGAATCATTTTTTAGCTTCTAGTGTAATAAAACCGTTTACCATATTTTTTTCCATAATTTATTTTCAAGTTCTAAGTTTTGTTGTTAGTTGAGACCTCTCATTTTATTTAGTTTATTTAATGTCTTACCATAACTAACCAGAATTTACCGTCGATTTTATATTAGTAGTTGTAAAAATATGTTATTCGCCATTTTGTGGCGGCGGCCATCTTGGATTGTATCTTTTGTTATAGTGAGCTCTATTCTATCAACCAAGCCCTTTTATTTGATACCCATATTAAGGTAGTTGTAAAGAAAATGTAATCAGCCATTTTGTGGCGGCGACCATTTTGTATTTAAATTTTTGTATAGTGAGCTCTATTTAACGGATCAAGCCATTTAAGTTGACACCCATATTGAGGTAGTTCTGTAAGATTTAGAATGAATCATAAAAAATGAACAATATTGTATTGTCGTCAAGATTTAGAGCGTATTTATACCAAGTTTCAAATCGATCGGTGGTCAGGAAGGCGGACATATTTCAATTACTAGATTTGAACCAACATAAATAACAAATAACAAATAATGAATAAATAAACAGGTTAAGTTAAGTAAACCGTTTAAAATAGATTTTTTTAAAAAGGTTTAACACTCTATCTTGAAAACAACGTCTTTCCAGACCAATGTTTATATGATTTTTGTCTATAGAGCAATTATGAAATACCCTGTATAATACGAGTTTTTTTTGTAAAAGTGAAGGTGTAAGAAAACGATTAAAAACTAAAATTTTACGTTTTTCCTCTTTACATTTTGCCTGTTTGCTTTTACTTTCTTTCGAATAAAAAGAAACTTGGATAATTAATTCAAAACAAAAATACCTTAAATTTATTACCTAAGAATTCGTTATTTAAGAGAAATAAACGGGGAGTGTAAAAACTTTTCTTTGTGCTATTAATTAGCCAAAAAGTTTCTTAATAAAATTTTATTTTGGGGCAGGAAACGAAAATAATTATATTAAAAAAATTGCTACCGGATACCTTGATAAACTTTCTTTAATTTTTATTTAAGTAGTGAATGTGGTCAAAGTATGTAAGGGGTAATTAAATACACAGAAAACGCGTAGGTTGGAACAAATTTATTTAAAACATCTCGATCTTCATTTTAAGATGCGCGTATAGAATCAATAACTTCATGTTTTAAATAAATACTATCCCTTAAAGTGAAATATAGTGATATTTTTTTAATTGTTCGGTTTGGCATTTTTGCATATAAATTTGGTTTAAGAAAAAGTCCGTCTCACCATATATCCGTCGGACAACCACGATAGTTTTTAAAACCAAAATATAAATGAGGTAGTATGTACATTGACAGTTAGTCGGTATTCTTGGTAAATAAATGCGACCATTACTGGTCACTGGTCATTATTTTTCGTTTTTTTCTATAATGATTGTGGCCTTAGTCTGGCAAGTTTTGCAAAAAGAGAGTGGTTAGCTTTATTGTGTGTCCGTCGGACAACCAGCAAAACTATGTAAGTAATATATTTTTTTATAAAAGTATGGTGTTTAAGATTGTATTTAATCGAGATTTTACTGTAAGCAATAAAAAATGCCAAACATAAAATATGTTTTATCAGACACTTTAAGGCTTAAAAAGTTAAAAAAATGTCCGTCGGACAGCAATCTCTTGGAAAAGCAGTCACTTGAATAACTGAGGTTAGTAAAAATAACCTTTGTTATAACGGACAGGTTAAAGTTTAAAAACTTTAAAATATCCATCAGGTTACTAGTCTCTTAAAAAATCAGTTACTTGGATAACTGAACGATATTTAGTTTAAATTTTATTAGGTTACTAAAGTACACGCTGTGCTGCGTCACGCCTTGCTGCGTTGCGTCTTGCCTAACAATCGTTTATAATATAATGAATTGAATTTTTCAGGTAAGGGACAAAGTTTGCCGTAAAAATACGGCAATAGGAGCAGAAACCATTATATAGTTTACATTTTAATAATAAAACTGTTTTTAAAGTTTTTAAAATTTTATAGTTGTAATCAGGATAATTTCGTTATTTTTCCATTATAATTTCCAATGTATATTGTATATAAACCATCAGGAACTCATCGGATTATATTATTCGGATGCCTTGTCCACGTTTATTACATTTTTATTATATTGTTCTTTTATGACATCGACAATAACACATACATTTTTAAAAACACGAAGAGTTGTTGCTCGCGGAAGATCGGTTAATTCGCATATTCTTTTAAAAATACATAGCTTTGTCCGATATTCCAAAGTAATCTTTTTTAATAAACAGTTAAACATATTTAGAATTATTAACTGTTTTAAAATTCCTAAAATTTTATATCTGGTATAATCGGTAATTCCAAAGATGTTGGTGCCGGTGTTAATTATATCCATTCACCCGCATAGAATCAATGATCTGAAAAATAAAACGGATAGCTAATAGAAAATGTTCCCCATATATGTTCAATAGACTTGCGGACGAATTTTTGATCCCACACTGGGACAATTGCTGTACACCTTTGCACATGCGCAGTTCTTATGAAAGTTAGTATTTTTCATTTAAAACCCAATATAGTGTTGGCAACATTGACAAAATTTGCAGTATTTTAATAAATATAGTGGTTGCAACACTAAAAACGTTTACCTATACAGTGACAGGACCACACTCATCCTAATTTAATTTATAATTTGGGATTTCCCGATCGTAAAATCCAGGTAAAATTGACGCCGTCGGCCGCCCAAATCCAATCTCCCATCTACGGTCAACCGTTATCAGGTATAGTTATTTGGTGTTTCATTTGTGCGTTGTGAGTAATTCTTGGTGCTTTTTTAACTTTTGTTTAATTTAAGTTTTGCATAACTAAAACTAAATAATGAGTAAGTAGCAACCCATATAACATTTTTTGCCGGCGTTGTACATTTAGTTTACTGGCATTGCCAACAATCTTTAATGGCAAGGCATTGGCAAAAGGTATCAAAAAGACGCGAAAGTGGGCAATTGGCCGTTATTAGGCCACGTGTTGCAGATAATGTGATGGCATCCGTCATTAATAAGTTATGATAAAAAATACATTTAGGATAATGGCATCCATCATTAATAAGTTATTGGCAAAAAGATAACAAAAAGACACGAAAGTGGGCAAATGCAGATACTCCCAAGCACGGGCTCCTAACAGTCTACTTGAATATCTTGCCTTCTCGACTAGCCATCACCAATTAATCACACAACACACACTTATTAGGTAATGAATACATTTAATTATGTCTATTAAAAAACTCTTTTCTTTAAAAAAGAAACTAAAAGCTAGAAAACCACGTAGAAAACAAATGCACAAAGCGGTCACCTTCGGTCGAAATTAACGTAGCTAATTTTACCATCATTTTATTTTTATTCGCTTCAAAATACATAATAAACATTTTGTTTGACCTAATTTTTATTTGCATGATTTTTAACAATAAAATGTTATGAAAAGGCCATTTCCTTTAAATTAGGTAAAAAACATAAAATAATGTTGTTTAGCTGCCATTATAAATAAAATAGATCAAAAAATTGCTCTAATGTTAGTTAAATACCAATGTTAATAATATGGTTTGAAAAGTATGAATATGGGTTAAAGGTTTGCCTTCAAAAATCGAATAATTATTTGCCCGCAACAAAAGGCATGCTTTATTTAATCAGGATTGGTATGCCGCCATTTTTGTATGCTTGCCGGCAATTCGCCTGCATGTAAAATTTATTGGCAATTAAGTGTTTATTTAGGGTTGACTTTTTAATACGTGTTAGATGTTGGCATAATATTGCCACCAATTGCCAATGCTTTACCATCAATGCCAATATAAAAATGTACATTGCCGGCAAATAGTGTTTGCTGGGAAATTTTCTGTTTCAAATAATACTCTTTATTGCCATGCGGTCATTTTTTAGAGATCAATAAATCCATTATTTTTTGAAATAGTCATGGTTTGGGATAATTTTTTTTAAACGGGAAAAATTGTATTTAAGGATTATAGAAAAATATACATGGCGTTCCATTTAAAATAACAAACTTGCCCTATATACAAAAATTGGCCGTTTTCGTAAGAAATAAATGTCACAACCAAATGGCAAGGTTATAAAAAGAAACATTAAAAAAATCTAAGGCTTTCTGCGAACACCGCATTTTGATAATTTTATTTGTTCTAAAATTATTCGCGGTCAAAATGGGTTAAAATATAGTCGGACACCCTGTATTAGCATTTGACTGATGCATTTATAATCACACAAAATAAAATATGGCAGTTTAATCAAAATAATTTGACATATTTTCAAGTTATAACACGTAGCCATAAGCAATTTCGTCGACAATATCACGAAGTGGCGTATCTCAAAAAGTAGAAAAATTGACTAGAGCTGATGTAATTGCTTAAAAAAGTTGCTTCTTAATATTACAAATTGGCATACGTTAGATTTTGATATCTTTAAAAGTTATAGAAATATAATACTAAGCCATTATGGGTCCATTACCAATTTTAATATTTGTATTTCGCGTTTTTTTTGTGGTTTCAATTACAAATATGAGGTCAGTTTGGCCTTAACCCCAAAAATAAACAATTTCAATGGCATTACACGCCAAATTTAACTGAACAACTGCTACGGCAACGGGAGCGAAATATCAGTATATGAATTGAGATTTATTCCTCAAACAAGTTACACCAAAACTAATTGCTTTTATGATAAAATACCAACCATTCAGTTTTGTTGTGTCAAGGTACTGTTAAGAGGAAGATAATGATGAAAAATTCCGTGCAGGTTTGAGGTTGAGTCAAAGTGGGTCCTCATAACTCAAAAATAAGGTGTTTTAGCAAAAAAACGGAATTTAAATTAAGATCAGTGCTTCTAAGCACTCTCGTTTGCTAAATTTCAATAAAATCGGCGATACGACCGAAAAATAAAATTATACAACAAAAATAGTCCCCAATATAAAACCGGTTAACTTTTAGGGACTACTATGAAAGACGAATACAGACTTAAAATAAAATATTTAAATATGTATACCCAGAAACAAAATTACTTGGTATATTTTCTTTATAAATAAATCATATACAAAATGTTAAACCCGGTCCTGTTGTTTGTTTTTCGCTAGTCAGTAAATGTTTACTGCGCATGCCCACAAGGGTACTGCGCAGTGCCCAAGTAGGGGTTATTATGATTTTCGCTGCATTCATCCATATTTATTTTTCAGATCATTGCATAGAATATAAACATATATTTAACAACAAAATAGCAGATAAATAAATAATTAATAAAATAACAATAAAAACTATTAGAAACCTCGCTTAAAAAATAAAATAAATTTCCTGTAACAGCACTATTTATAAGCAATGTCGAGCCACCTGCGTTGGTTCTTTTTATCTAGAAAAAAAGTTGTATGTATTGATGACAAGAACATTTATTTAGTCCGAGACTATTTGTATTTGTAATTTTAATATTTTTACAGGTATAAATTTTATAAACTTTGTATGCCATCTTTTTAGCAAAGAGATCTCTGGTGGTCATTATTATTTGATTATCGCAATTTGGCCTCAGTTAAAAATATGTATGTTAAATACAGACTGTCCACGGAACAAAAAAAATGTTTAGAAACAGTCATTCTTCTTAAAAATTTTTGCTTATAAAAAAATATGATTTGCCGAGAGAAAATGCTAATTTTGTATACAGAGTTTCGAAAGACTTAATAATTTTTCTCCACGAGTAAACCACCTTTATTTTTCATTTTTAAGCTGACTACCATTTAGAAAATTTACTTACAATGACTTTATTAATGTTACAGGGTTATCAAAAAGTTTAATGAAACAAATTTTAAAGTTATCAAAAATTAAATATTTTAAATTTTATTAATAAATTGACAAAAAAACTCCCACAATTTGCTTTTCAAACACCTGCCTTCTTTAAATTTTCTCACCACACAATTTTTTAGCTGTAAACGAATGTGATTTAAGGTTTTCGCCAAATTATGGGGTTCAAAAAATTTTGTATTATTGTTTTTATTGATTGCAAACATTATGAAATTGAAAACTACTCTTTAATTGTCAAATATTAACTGAAATGCAGGGCCCAAAAAATTGTGGATATGCCCCCGAACTAAATATTAAATGTATTACAGGCTTTCGGCATTTTTTGTAATATTTTTGCTAGTTCAACTAATTTTAGAAAAGCCCATACTTCTTATTACTATTGTAAGCCGGTAGAAAAATGTGGCCATTATTCTTTGACCTATATTTTCCTTGGTTTTGTATCCTCTGTGTAAAACAATTTCCGTAAAAAGCATTGTGTCCCCATATAGAAACTTTTTCAATGCGGCCCATTTAGGGACAATTTAAAGGGCTCTTTACAAAAGCTTGTCGTGGCACTTTACTTTTGTCCCTTCGCATAAGAATTACTTATAAAGTGAAGCCAAAAGCAAAAGTCAAAAGAAATTATTTTAATTAATTTTGTTATGACACACACTTGTGTTTAATTTTTCTGAAAAATTTAAAGAATGTGTCCACAAGTGCACGTTAAGAAAAACAATAAAAATAGTCCCTGGGCCAGTAATAAAATGAAATAAGGACACTTTTAAAACCTTTTAAGGGATGTTCCTTTTGACAAGTCTATCACAAATATGCTTACCGCCATATACAGGGTGATTCAAAAATCGATCACGAAACTTAAGGGGGTGATTCTACTTGACTAAATAAGGGTAGAGCTTCATATAATTTTTTTTCAAAATGTAATTCGTTTTCGAGTTACAAGCCGTCAAAGTGGCACACAAATAAAGCTTTGCAGATTCTAAAATTTTAAGGCAATAGAACTTTTTTAAATACCACCAGAGGTCACTAAAACTTAAAATTATTATTTTTTTGATTTTTAACACCCCGTAGTTCAAAAACTAAAAAGTTTAGGACTATATGTTTATATAAGTTTTTTTCTTATTTTTATTGTAGAATCGTTGGTTAAGTTTGTCGGTTGAGTTGAGTTACTGGACACCCGGTATTTATGTAGGTAATTTGATTGAAATTGATAAAAACTTTAATGTCTATTGGTGCCTAAACGGTGAGGTTTATCGACTTTAATAAACAGTACCTTATTTTTTAAGTTTTTGATTGTCTATAAATTGGCCCCACCAGCTTTGCGATATCTGTCAAAATAAAAAGTTATGATGGAAATAAATTTTAAGTTTTAGGTAAAGTGCCCTCTGACGGTATTTAAAAGTACATTTTGTCTTAAAATTGTAGAATCTGCAAAGCTCGATTTGTGTGTCAAATATTAACTGGATTGGAACATTGTTTAAAAGCATAATTGCAAAGTAAAATTACCTTTGGTTTCTTTTACAACACTGTTTACCAAAAAAGATACCGCGTTTAAATATGTAGAGAAAAATTGGCTAAAAAAAGCCAGAGGGGTCATACAAGTAAACGGCTATTAACTTTGGCTAAAAAAGCCAGAGGGGTCATACAAGTAAACGGCAATCAACTTTTTGGCTAAAAATAAGCCAGAGGGGTCATACAAGTAAACGGCAATCAACTTTTGGCTAAAAAAGCCAGAGGGGTCATACAAGTAAACGGCAATCAACTTTTGGCTAAAAAAGCCAGAGGGGTCATACAAGTAAACGGCAATCAACTATTTCTTCATAATTGCGTCGTTTAAATAGGGTGCGAGCAACAAAAAGGGGAATAATTTAAAAGTAGACATAACACGACGAAGTGATGACCTCGTGGCTTTTTCTTAGCAGAATCTTGCTCTACACAAGTAGAAAGGTAAACGTGTTTTCTGCTGAATTATAAAATGTGATTCTCCGTGTTAGTTTATTTAAAGTGTCTAAAGACAATACTGTAGATTCGTATAGTTAATGACATAAAAGTACCGACAACTTCACAAAATCTCATAGAGTTGTTGGGCAGAAGAAAAGAACTCTCTCACAGGACTGGAGTTTTTAACAACAACGTTTCTTTATATAAAATTAAACATTTTTAAAGTTGCGGAATTCTCTTAAAAACTAAAAAGTAAAGTATGTGCTTCGCCAGCATATTATGGATGAAAGTAGTCATAAAAGAGACAAGAATGGTGAATTAAAGATGAAATAGAGTTAGTGCCAGTACTGAGTGTAGCAAAAGCTAAAAAAATATATTCTACCTTTACTAATATATGTTGTTTAGGATACTTAACAAATTTATTAATCCAGGAGCCCGTGAGCGACAGACTTTCGTCATTTTGTAAAAGCTGAAAGTTTGTCAGCGCATGTTTCCAGCATAGGTAGAAGCAGTGGTAGACTATAAAGTTTGATTTTAATATTTTTATTCAAAAGATATGACAAAACGTCATATACAGGGTTCTCCCTAATAGGCTTTTACTTTACCAAAAAACTTTTTATTATACTTAATTATAGCTAACTGTTTGGGATTTATGATAACTTATAAATATTTGGCTAATATAATTCTTTTAAAAAGCAGATCTTCTAAATGACTTTCACCAACTTAAACACATTTTGCAATATAAGATAAAAAGTGGTTTATTAACGGAAACTGAAAGTCAAAATTCGTGAAGAAGTTGAAGGAATAAACGACGGTGATGAACCACTTTTTATCTAATATTGAAAAATGGATTGAAGTTGGGGAGGTCATTTAAAAGACGATTTTTTTAATTAAAATTAAATTATTCAAATATTTCTATGTTATCATAAATTCTAAAGAGTTAGCTGTAATTTAGTAGAATAAAAAGTTTGTTTGGTTAACTAAAAAGAATAATTTAAATAATGAAATGGGTAGCCTATTATGGGAAACCCTGTATAAGAGTTGTTGGGGATTTAAATAGACATGTCCTAAAGATATTTTAACGTGTACAGAGTGTTCCAAAAAAGTAATTGCTGTGTGGTTTGTTATTAAAAAATGCTTTTGGGACACTCTGTATATATCAAAATATTTTTAGAACATGCCTATTTAGAAACCCTACAAAATCTAAATAAGACTTTTGTCATAAATTGTTGAAAAACAGCAATATTGGACTGTGTGCTTGCCTTACTTAAAAAGTTTATCGTTTGCGAGATACAGAGTGTCCACGTAAAAAAATAAATGGAAAATTTGGCACCTTGTATTTTTCAAACCACCTACCTTTCGACTAAGGTAAATTGTATTAAATCGTTGTATTTTGGCTGAAACAATTTTCTGTATCATTTTGTATAGACGATAGATGAAATATCTCAAAAACATTTGCTTGTAGCGATATTTATTAGGTATACTTTTTGTGCAAAAGATATGGAAAAATAAAAATTATATACTAAAATTATAATATACCAGGAAAAAAAAGTTGTGAACCCTTTAAAGCTAAGCAAAGGACTGCAGGTGGCTCTAAATTTTACGAAAATTTATTTTTATTAAGGAAAACTTCTTAAAGTTTGTCGTTAAAGTGTCTGGATTCTCACCATAATCATTTGCTGTTAACTTCTACTAACCAAGGTTGGTAATTGCCTATTTATTATGAAGGTATTGTTAATAAAAGAAAACTAAAAGTAATAAGAATATCATGTGTATATTTAAAATAAAAACATTTTATCAATATTAATATTATTTAAAATTCTTCTTCTTCTTCAGCATCTAGCATGCTCTTAAAACTAAAGGGCATAAAATCGTAGCCTTGCCCATCAAAAATTTGGTCATAAATTCGACCCAGTGCAAACGCAGGGTATGCAAAAAAGCGGATAATCCTTCCATGAGTACCAAAATGGCAACAGTAATGGAAGCCCAAGCTCCAAAAATCAGATATAATGGTATACTGCCATAATATGGAAAAGATAGTGTTACAAGGGCTTTTTAAATACCATGTTCCAGAGTACCTCGGAAAGTTCTGAAAAATACAAAAAATAAAGCTAAAGGAAGAAATTCTGTACTTTTTAATTGAAATTGGTTTAATTTGGATCCAGAGAAAAATAATACGTGGTTTTTAATTTATTTGGTTCCAATTTGATTGCTTATAACTTTAGAACAAGTAAAGTTATCAAGATGCGGTTTTTGCAGAAAACGTTTGATTTAAAAAAATCATGTTTTCGCCATTTGGTTTTGATATTTTGTAAGCACAAAAAGAAAATGGTCACTTATCTGATATAGGACAACTTTTTTATTTTAAACGAAACACCATGCCATGTAAATTTTTCTGTATTTCTTAAAATTTTAATCAATTCTCTTTAAAAAATGAAGTTAGGGATCCCCGGACCATCTTTTCAAGTCATTACTAACAAGCTAATTTTTCGTGAGTAGCTTCATTTTGACAAGACGACCAACTTTATTCCTTACAATAATTTTCGTTGGTGGTAGCATACAGGGGTAGCAGAAATTAAATATGTTGATTTGATAAATATCAAAAAATACAGGATGACGTACCTCTCAATTTGTAGGACAATGTGAGTGTTAATATTATTTATTCAACCGAAAAAAAAATCAGCTGGTTAGTAGTTATTTTTTACGACATCGTGAACCCTACATTTTGGTGGTAGGGGACTCTTTGACGAAACCTTACATTTTGTAGAACAAATATTTTTTCGGGTTATTTAGATAATTATCTTGAAAATTAACAAAGAAAATTCCTGTTTGTAATAAATTTTTAATATCTGTCAAATCAACATATTTAATTCCTACTACCCCTGTAAGCTACCACCAACGAAAGTTGTTGTAAGGAAAAAAGTTTGCCATCTCCAAGGAAAATAAACTTTTTAATAAGGAGCGCTCGATCCCATTTAAGCTATGTTCACTAAATTTTGTGACGTAATCTTTTCCCGTAATTCTTTGTTTACAATCGTATTGGAAGGTTTTTTTCGAGGTTTTGGTGTTAATTTTTTGCTTTTTGGTCATTCGACTTTTATATATGTTTAGTTTTACTGTTTATAGTTAAATTAAGTAGTTATTAGTACTGCAGTTACAGAGAATATTAAAACCGGTAAAAGGGGGTCACTGACCTTTGGATACTTTTTACAGGGAATTTACGTTTACATCGTTATTAAGGGTACGATACAATGTTTTTATGTTGTTTTAGTGATTTTTTTATGCAAGTATTGGTTTATTTTGTTAGATAAAACAATTTTATGGCAAAAAGGTGACGTCACAAACATAACCTATATTTTCGGATAAATATAAAAAATTAAGCGCTCCTTATTAAAAAGTTTATCTTCCCTGGGCATCTCGTTAAAATTAAGCTACTTACGAAAAATTGACTTGTTAGTAATAACTTGGAAAAATGGTCCAGGAATCCCTAACTATGGGCTATGGATTTTTCCAAAGATTTATTAATTTAAAAAAATTGACTGTATGTTATGTAAAAGTATTACTTAATAATGAAAATTTGCTACTTTAAAAAGAAATATGGATACAAAGCTACAGATTATGTTACATTTTTTAAAGAAAGAAGAACGAATTTTAAAAATATTAAAAAGAAACAGGGTGTTCTATTTAAAATTAAAAGTTGGCCCGCCATTTTGCTTTTGTGTTAACAGAATGTTACAACCAAATAAAAAGGAAATAATAAAAACTTAAAAATAATCTAAGGCTTATTTTGTACTAAAGTATTCGCGATTAAAATGGGTTAAAATATAGACGTATAAAAATAAATAATAGTTTAAAAAACTAAAAAACACGCTTTTATATGCAACCGAACTAAAAATTAGAAAATATTTTTCATTACAAAGAGTTTGTCACTTCAGAGTAAAAGGCGTGGGGTGCTTAATATATTAAATGTTATAATTATTCTATTTGCAAATATCTATGAGGGAAAAGTTATGAAAAATAGTAAAATGCACCCCACGCTTTTTACTCTGAAGTGACAAACTCTTTGTAATGAAAAATTATTTTCTAATTTTTAGTTCGGTTGCATATAAAAGCGTGTGTTTTAGTTTTTTAAACTATTATTTATTTTTCATTTTTAGTTCGATATATCAATTAGTTTTTTAAAATAAATGCTCCAGTTTATTCACTAAAAAATTCCTTTGCCATTTTGTCAAGAGTAGTATTAGGACATTTATTTATCCTGGCGGTCCTAATCAGGATAACGGGATACTGTTTTTAAATTATTGCATTGTCAACGGTCCTTGATACGTGTGCAAAGTTTCAAAGAAATTGAATCGCTGGAAGTTGGTAAAAATTAGGCTCAAAGATTCCGTTACATAGATAGATAGATAGTTACAACCCAAGCTAATAAAAGCGTGTTAATAAATTAAAATTTAATCTTTAATTTAACCTACTCCTGAAAACTTGAAGAAAACTTACGTGCATGAGCCAAAGAAAGAGCCCACAATCGAAGATATGAAGCAGTATGTGATACAGTACTTAGTACAAATTCGATGGTATGGATTGCAGAGTGTACCATTATGGCACTCATTGGTTCTTCTTCCTCTTCTTCATGGTGTGAAGCAACAACCGTCGACTCTGGAATAGCTTCTAAATCTGTGTGATTTGCATGGCCATTCTACCAAATAAGAAATTAAGAGTAAAGTATTGTTCCGTATCACCTCGTAAATAAAAAACGTGCTTTCGTTTTTATACCTTTATTAACTATCCAACGTAACTATGGTTACAACGACAAAATCTTTACTTGTCAATGTCTCGAAGTTTACACCACAAAAGTCGAATTTATACTAACTGATCGGAGGTTTCCCGTCGCCCTTTTATAGTATGGTGGAAGCGTAAAAAATGATCTAGAATCTTCGAGAAATATCGTGAAAATTCCATATTACAGGATGGCATAAAAGTTCTTAATGGATAATTCGGGCGTTTTCGGAAACCTTCGAAAGTGATGAAAGAACTTGGAAAAATTAAGGTAAATTATTTAAATAAATTAACAAACTAAATTAAATGATCCTAACTCTTAAAAATTCTATAACCTAAACACATTTTTGAAAGTCTGTAACAGTATCAAAAATGGCAAGACAAACCTTTTACATTTTAAGGTAAGAGATATTTAATATTATTATTTACAACATTAAAAAAAACTTTATTATTAGTTTTACATTTTTTCGTCAAAGTGCTTCAATTTTTCTTTTATTTTATTTTTTTAACTCTTACCCTCTCGTTTTTTTATTTAATATAAAAAATCCTCACCAATCATAAGTCTTATAGCTCAACTATAGGAGGTCGCTATTTTTATCTTAGGTTGCCATTTAATTAACATGGGAAAATTTGGTTTTTGTTTTAAATTATTTAAACAACACACACATAATATACGCAATTTTTTACAGGAATTGAAATCGGGATTTATTCTATCTCTTTTAGTTTTTTTCATACCCTACAAGATCAATGAAAAGGTGCCACTCTGTATTATAAAATTTAAGGGACTTTAAACACTCTGTATACATCAAAATAGGTTTAGAATATGCCTATTTAAAAACTCTACAAATCTTATAAGACTTTCTGTTATATCTTGTTAAAAAACAGAAATATTGGACTTTCTTGGACCATTGCATTGGGCCCCTCCAAAATGTTTGTCGGTCTAGGGGTTGGAAATATCAAAACTCTCTGGTGACTAAGAAAATAACTTCTAATAGGTACCCAAGTTACATATTTTTAAATTCATATCAACTTCATAATCTCCCATCGCTTCTACCTATGTTGGAAGCATGCGCTCACAAACTCTCAGCTTTTACAAAATAACAAAGGTCTGGCGCTTACGGGCTCTGGGACTATAAGCAAAGTTTGTCAGCAGATACTTACATGCGGATAAACAGGTAAAGCATTCTTTTCTTTCTTGAAAGTTTTTCTTGAATAGGTACACCAAACAGCATTATAGGAACACACGCCAAAGCAGCAAGCACCAAACATTTTTGCAGTAGGTCTTGGCCCGAAAATAGATAAGCATTGCAGGGGGTTTCTATATCTGATGCTTTAAATAACATCATTCCAATAAAGTAAATAAGAATATTTGGAGCACAAGAGGTACCGTGAGGGATATCGCCAGACTTATCTGAAAAAAAATTGTTTTATATAGTTAGTTGTAAAATATTTAGGGATGGTCAATATTGTGCCGCGTCCAGATGTGTACTAGATCGTGCAGCCGTACCACGCCGCAAGCCTATCTGAACTTCGTGCGCAACAAACGCCGTCGCGAACTTGATAGGTTTGCGCGATTTAGTACAAATCTGAATAAGGCCTAAGTAGTCTTGACATAAGTTTTTAAATACTCAAATAATGTGGGTCGATCTAGTCTTGAACTACGAGACGCGTGTGTTAAGCCCAATCAAAAATTTGGTTGATAACAAGATAAAAACACCTTCCATGGTCGCTTATCCCGTTTACGAATGGATGACGTCTCGAGCCTTTGTCAGAAGACGACCTGGTGTGTTAAAGCCCTGGATCGTTGAGCGTACAACCGATGTAGGCCTTATCCGAAGCCTGGCTCGGCCAAATACTTATCTATAAGTTGGGTCTGACATTTTGTGGTTAGCCTAACAAAAGACGGTCAAAAGTATGTATCGACGCTGAAGTCCCAGAAAGACCAAGACACCGGAACACACTTTATTACGACCAGACTTGCAGACCCTAGACAGGTAAAGGCTGCTAACTCCATGGGCTGGGTGGGTATCTTGTCGTCAGTGGTTGGGAATCCACATTAAGCTGTATGTCCTGCCTGGCTAACATCAGCCAGACGCAAAACCAGCGTACACAATAAGCCGAGCGGCTGAAATGCAGGATTATTCTGGACCCTTTAAATCAACCAAGCAACCTACCAACCAACGAGTCTGCCATCTTCTGGGTTCTGTAGCAGGACATAACGTTCCTAATTACGTCACCAAGCTAAAACAGCTTCACTTCTCTATAGGTGAGAACCAGGACTGGTTCTACCTGGGAAGAAAAGACAAAGAATTGATATCTGTCGTCTCATAATGCGGCATCTATAACGCTTGTCAACACGATTTCAGGGTGCCACATCTACATAACAAAGTTTAGTTTTTCCTCTACACCAATACTGGAAAATATGTATTATTTTTATTAAATTTTGCTTTAGTAGCAATTTTCCAACTTTTTGCAAAAATAAATTAGGGGTGTAATTTAGTTGATGGCTTAAAATACAGGATATAGTTTCTTGGCTTATTTAAAAAAGAAGTTTATATGAACATAATATGTCCTAAACCTCTTAACTTTTAAGCTATAGGGTATTAAAATTTTAGGAACAAAATGGATTTCCCATCGTAACTTCAAAACTGATATCTGTATGACATTTTTGTTGTAAAATATCTGTTAATATTTCTACCATTCGCGACCAAATGGTATGTATACTGGAGATTTTTCAAAACATGTGTGGTACGGCAATGCTTTTTTATAATCACTTTTAAATTCTCCTTTTTTCCAAGAAATTTGACCTTCTGTTCCTTTTTGTCCAATGCACCATTTTTGCACAAAAAAACCGTTTTCAGGCATTTCTGCTATAACGAAATTATTTCGAAATAGTCTGCTGGCGCTTTATTTTAATTTTTTTGGCGAAAACGGTGCTTAGGAAAAAAGTCAAGAGGTCAATTTTTTTGCAAAATAAGTGGAGATTTAAAAAATATTTTTAATTTTAGGAAAATAATGGCGTATGATAATTTTTTTTATATAGTATTTCTTTCATGTTTGTATGAGCTCTATATTAACGTAAATTGGACAAAAACAAACTTTAGGAACTTAAAAAGTCAAGTGTTTTTTAATGTCTAGGACCGGAATGTAAGCATAGGAACCGAAACTTATTTTTTTGACCGAGTGTATAAAAAAAATTGTGTTTAAATATGGTGAGACAATGCTTTAATATTATTATTATTAAAACAAGATTTTTAAACTTTTATTGTCTTTATTGTCACAATGTTTCGGGCCGTATTGTCTTCGTCTGTTTTTGAGATTGTAAACTAACCTAATTTTTAAGCCTACAAAGTGAAGAGAGACCATTTGCCCGTGATGATGGGAAGGTTGCTTTCCAGCACGTCGGCAATGGTGCGCTTTAAGAGCGATCTCAAAATGTTTGATATTTTTACACTTTATTTGTCAAAAAGTATTATCGTTCTTAATGAGGCACGGCTACCCTAAATTTTCGCAATAAACGGAAGAAAATTTAGAGAAGCCGTCTTCATTGAAAACAATAACAATATTTCTAGCAAACCAAGTGAGGAAATATTAAATATAAAAACCACTCTTAAAACGCACCCATGCTGGCGTCCTGGCGAACAACCTCACGCCTAATCGCATCCAACTCTACCATGGAGCAATGGTATTCTTCACTGTATTTAAGCTCAGTAGAGTAGAACAAGGTTAGTTTACACTTGAAAACGGCCAGAGAAAGTACTGCCGGGAACGTTGTGTGAATAAATTAAATAAAGACTAAAGAAGTCCAAAACTGTCCTTTTATTGGAAAAATATATTAATTTAAAATTATTTTAAGTAAGACTACATTATCCATTATTAGTCAAGCACACTAGGCGCTCAGGTCTCGGTACGCTCACGGATCGGACCAATATTTAACATGCTATTTAAATTTTATTCAAGGGTATTTATTTAAAAAAGCATGTAAAATATTTGATCGAATCGTAAGCGTAGCGAAACTTAAACGCCTAGTATGTTTTGACTCTTAAAACTTACCGTCTACCTCTCTATCTAGTGTTCCATCAAACATAAACCACTTCATTACTATCATTAATACTAAGTACAAAAACAAAAATGAAAAAAAGAAGAATCTTCGGTAAAAAAATCCAGTAAGAGGTGTGAATATTTTTAAAATGCCTAAAAAACGAAAACATATGAGGAATTATTGGTTAATTCATGGTTAACTTAATTTAAACTAATAAATTTTAAATAAAAAATAATACAACCAGTTTACTTAATGCTAAAAAATAGGGTAAAGTATGTAAAGAAGCGATTTTCGGTTTACTAAAATAAAAAATCCTTTAAAACCCAAGTCTTAGCTTCCTATCTTTTAAGATACTCAGTGTTGAAATTTTAAAATCAGTAATGACAGCACTAAGAAAAGACACTTTTTGCATGTGTTACATACTATATTTTTCCTACAACCGTATAACATTTCAAACATATTTTATTTGTCTACATTAAAAATCAATTTTATTTATTTTTTAAGGCAGCCATTACTTGGCAACAAAAAATCATTGTAGCCATA
>JACEGR010002736.1:0-120721 GCA_014170235.1 Listronotus bonariensis | reverse complement strand
AAGTTACTAGGGGCACGTTGATGTGCCGCGATCTGTTACCTTTACCAGGCACGTGTATGCTGTGCTCACTGTCCTACTATCTTCATTTCACCCTATATTCTCCCTTCTTTTTGCACCCTATAAAATTCCTGATATAACACTAAATTAATATTGCTAATGTGTTCGTTTTACATTAAAAACCTACGAGAAGCTCTGTTTTTACTGATTGTAAGCCTTTCTTTATTAATATAATAAAAGGTTTGCTTTAAATCAAGTCGCCATGTTTGAACCCACTATACATACACTGAGTGTATGCATGGTTTGCAACGTTTTGGAGCGTTAAAAAAATTAGAGGTAACAATTGGTAAGTTCACGTCACAACTGTTACGTCTGTGTATGGTTAGTTCTGTTTCCGAATTCGTTTGGTAAATTTTTGTTAGGTCAATGGAAAATAATCGTACCTAACAATTTATTGTTTTTAAACATTGTTTATTTAGCAGCAATATTTAAATTAAAATATTTGCAGTTAATAATATTGGGGTTAGGCTGTTTTATTAAAAAAAAATAGATTAAGATTAACAATTTAGAAAAGGATAAGAGCATATCAAACCCATCTACCGACCCAAAAGCCACGGTATAGCATTTGACAAACCAAAGTTGGCGTGACGTCACTCTTTTGACATAAGAAATTGGTTGTTAGGCATTTAACCAACCAAACTGGGGTACCAAAGCGGGCCGAAATCGCCTATTGGCGCTGATCCAAAATGTTTAGTTTTTAATTAATAAGTGAACAAACTTAAGAAACTGAGGTGTGAAGAGAGATGCTGGGCGGGGTAAAGTAGTTAAAACTTTTATGTAGCTGTAAAATTTTAACAAATTATGAACTGAGGGCTAACTTTATATTTTTGTTTTGAAGTCTAAATCATGGCTCACTAAGCGAAATTCAATTTAAAATTTAAAAATATCAATTTAGGCTCTATAAATATAAAATAAATGAGCAATAGGTTTATGGGAACTTTTTTAAATAAAATAACATAAAGAATCACACCTTGAAGTTTGATTCCATAGTTCTCAAACACCATGTATAGTCCAGACTTGTCCCCCTATGACTATTTTTTATTCGAGCCCATGAAAGAATCACTTGGAGGAATGAGATTTGGAAGCAATCAGAAAGTTGAAGAATACGTGCACAGTTGGCTGACAAATCGCCCTCCAATCTTTTTATCACGAAGGCCTATTTAAGCTTTTAAAATGGCGGCAAAAGTGTGTAGACCACGAAGGAAACTACACTAAGAAATGTTAAATGTTTCGTTAGAATGTAACATTAATAAAGAAATATATTTTAAAAAATTACCGTTTATATTTGATTCACCCTCGTAAATTACTACTTAGGAATAACTTATGTATACTGTAAGGTGTAAGGGTGGGTTTAAACAAATGCATTTAAAATTTACTGATGGTTTAATATTTGGCTGCTGTTTTTTATGGTAAATTTATGTATACAGGATGGCTCAACTGTAAGCGACGAGCAATTATTTTATTTTTTAAAATATAAAAACACATTTTTTACGGTTTTAAATTCTGAATCGAACTCTATGTTTTATGTACTATGTCCTATATTCTATACGTAAAGGCAACTGTTACAAAAAATGTTTATTATATTTTTGTGAAAATTCGTGAACACACGTAAATTGGAACAAATTTATTTAAAATTCAGTGGTTGTTTTGCTGGTTTTCATGGCTCATTTAACGGGTATACCAGAGCCGTACGCAGAGGGGGAAGCAATGGGGGCAATTGCCCCTCCCAAGAGCCAAAAAGACCCCTTAAAGATGGTTTGTTTGCTGGAGGTGGTGTCTAAGCCGCTATATTTACTTACCTGGAGTCTTTGTTTTTTTTTTGTTTGTCATCTTTTGCCCCCCCCAAATCACTTTCTGCGTACCGCCCTGGGCTACACTGTATACCTTCATGAATATACCATGAAAAGAAACGTGGCCAAAAATAGAGATAGGTACTAATACTAATTAAAGTGATCATATTACATGCTCCAACACGTCTTAAAGGTGGCTGCTAAAGCGGGGTATTAAAATATTATGCATAGTATATTATTTTACCCGAATATGTTATTTTAGACCAATTTCCAATTTTCTCATCAATGCGTTGTTAACGTTTAATTCATGTATTATACGTCAAAGTTGTCAGGAATTATTACCGCGGTTATAATTGGTTGAACCCCTAAAACTGATGTTTGATAAGTCAGGTGAGGCAGGCGTACCTAGTTAGGGAAGGGGTCCAGGTGAATGACATGAAAGGCAGGAGTTTTTTTTTTTCGGCTATTAAAAAAAAAAGATTTCTTTTTCATACGCCCTGATATTCTAAGCACTATAAAATTTATAATTAACCCTTTATAAATAAAAGTCATGGATAAGATGTTGACCTAATCCGCTCATGTATCTTTGTTAATTTAGCTCTGATTCATCTCAAATTTCTACCCAATATTTTGGAAACGTTTTTCGTCCAGAATAATTTTAAAAATGCATTTTTTTAAAAAGTTTAAAAACCATATTTTCCGCCCTTAAAGTCATTGTTTCGTGTTAACCGTATTCATCAGTGTGGTTCAAACCACATTTGAAATGTCAATATAAATATGAGAGTTAGATAAAGATAGGTATTCAAATATTTTTAAAATGGTTTGAAGCGTATTAACACGAAAAAATGGCCTAAAACGGTTAGTTCCTAACATAGGAAGAGCTATACTTGCTCTAATTTTGAAAAAAATCTACTTAAATAAGAATCATTTTAAACTCCATATAGTCACAAATATATATAACTAAATGGAATAATCATGGTCATTTTGGTAGGTGCTGAAAATATTCTAAAAGTATACAGGGTGTCCGGGAAAATGTGGGAAATCTCTCGCACACGTATGGAACAGATGAAAATAACACGACAAGTTCCTATAAAATTTTTCCGTTTAAGCCCCCTCTGCGGAGATATGATCCCCTAAAGGGGGCAGCTAGAAATCGATTTTTCGTGAATAACTTTTAAAGCGCTCTGTATAATTTGATAATATTTTAGTACGATGCATACTAGTAAAGACCTCTTAAAATAGTGCCCTTGAAACTTATGTCGCTTCTTTAGTTTGCCAGGGACGGACTAGTTTTCGCACATTATTGATAATATTTTTACGCCCTGTATGGTGAAGACACAAAAATATGTTTTTGGGTAGTTTAAACCTTTTGCTAAAAAAAAGGTACTCTTGTTTGACATCGATAAAATGAGCCGTTTTCGAGTAAAAAATTATTTTAACAACATTTGCAACAAATTCCTGACCTGCTACGAGAGGACTTCAATACTGAATCAGAAATTACAAATTACATCGAAAATAAAATATTGTATTATTAAACAAAAATAAACTCTTATTGTTAAAATAATTTTTACTCGAAAAGGTTTAAACTACCCAAAAACATATTTTGTGTCTTCACCATACAGGGCGTAAAAAATATTATCAATAATGTGCGAAAACTAGTCCGTCCCTGGCAAACTAAAGAAGCGACATAAGTTTTAAGGGCACTATTGTAAGAGGTCTTTACTAGTATGCATTGTACTAAAATATTATCAAATTATACAGAGCGCTTTAAAAGTTATTCATGAAAAATCGATTTCTAGCTGCCCCCTTTCATATCTATGCAGGGGGGCTTAAACGGAGAAAAATTTTATAGGAACTTGTCGTGTTATTTTCATCTGTTCCATACGTGTGCGAGAGATTTCCCACATTTTCCCGGACACCCTGTATAATAAATCGTTATTTTGTAACAGGTTCTAGAATAGGATACGTAGGTATGTATAATTATTACCTGATAGAAATATTTATCTATTTCGTACTACATATTAAAGAAATAGCCATTAAGATTTATAATAATAGTCAGAGAACGGAATGGTATACTAGCAATTTATTTTATCGTGTTTTAAACGTGTTAATGTGCAGGATTTTTTTATAGGTGTTTTGATCCAATTGATCTATTACTTAAACAACTGACTCTTAAACTTTTTGGTAAAACAATACATTAAAAAATATAAAAAAATTGTATAAATTTTAATTTTAAAATAGTTAAAGGCTACCTGTTATTACCTTTTAAATGGATTGAGCTTACAAGAAGATTATCCGTTTAATTTTCTGGTTTATTAACAAATATTTTTAACATAAAAAACAATCAAATATTATCACCGTTACCGTATATTTAAAAATCTTCTGGTACTCGTACACCTACTATAAATAATAATTATACAGGGTGGTAACTTATTAATGGTACCCAGAAAACCCTTAGATTCCTTATGCCAAATATTAGGATATACGTATTGAAATATACCTATTTTAAAAAGATGATAATAAGAAAGACATAATGTGTCAAACAAAAACATATTTTTAATACGTTTTAAGTATTGTAACAAAACACCTATTTTACTTTAAATTTTCCCAAAAACTTTGCACTTGTAATTCCTGTATATGTATACTATCTAAGTAAAACAGTATAAACTGTCCTATGTTGCTTAGACAAAAAGTTTTTAAAATATTTGCATTTAAGTTATTTAGTGCAACCAAAAAATATATGTATATTATTATATTTTTGTTTTTTATTAATACTGTTGTTTTTGTAGTTTTAGTTTTAGAAGAAGTAGGATTTGTAGGTAAAGACCTTTTTTTCTTTTGGTCCTCAATTTTTTCCAGGTAGAAAATAAATTTTGTTTAACCAATGCACTTTGCTATCATTAACGTTCATTTCGGAGCCCCCTTAGTCACCCCCCTAATTGGATGGTTAATTACGCCCATGTATACAGGAAAGTAGTGAATTTACCAGCAGGCTGAGTAGACTGGGCCTAGGGCGGCAAATTTAGTTCATAAGTTTTTTATTTAAATTTACAAAATAAAAATGCATCGCCGGGCCGGACATAGGAAATCCCATATAATTTTTAATAGGGTGAATTATTGGCTCCTCTAATTATTTTAGAGAAAAATTCTATTGAAGTTTATTGAAGAGCATGCAAATTTACATCCATGGTAAAAACTTTAGATTTTTCGGTTAACCCGTTTGCTAGTTAGATGCTATTATATTTTTAAAAATTGTTACATTATTATCGCCTCATATTTATGAACAACAATAAAAATACCACTTAGCGTGACATTACGTTGTCATGTTGAAATGTAGTGCTTTATTATTATCAAAAAATCGTAGAGCGAAAAGATTAACCATGAGTTATACTACTGAAGAAAAAGTATTGATGATTACATGGTACTATCAAGGAAATAGTTACCAAAAGGTGTCAGACATGTTCGCTGCTCAGTATCCGAATAGACCGATACCCGGAAAATCAACAGTCGATAGAACTATCAAAAAATTTGAGACGAAAAGCACAATGATAAATAACTGCAGATATGAAGCTAGGGAGTATCAAAGAGAAGAAAATGTAAGAGATGATAGAGACTTGGAAATTTTATTGCACGTGGAAGAAAATGAAGGGAAGGTGAGTACAAGGAAACTTTAGAATATCATAGGAAAAGATCAATCAACAGTGCTCCGGATTTTGAAAAGGCATAAATACATGTCCTACAAATATAAAAGACATCAAGAGCTAAGGGATGGGGATGAAATACGACGGCAGGAATTTTGTTTTGACATAATGGAAAGGGCAAACATGGACTGGGAATTTTTAATAAATATTTGTTTTACTGATGAGTGCACATTTTACGTTAAACAATCATCCAAATTACCGATACTGGAGCAAAAAAACCAACACAGATTTGTCGAAACGAGGACGCAATATCCACAGAAAGTAATTTTTTGGGCTGGGATTTTCGGACAACATATTATTGGACCATTTTTCTTAATCAAAATTTAATTGCAGAATTTTATTTGGAACTACTCGAAGAACTAATCTTACCCGCTTTAAATGATGTATCCAGGGAAAATCAGGAAATTTGGTACCAAATGGATGGCTGCCCGGCACATAATACCCTGGCTGTTCGGGAATATTTACACAATGCTTTTAATGGAAATGTTATTGCCCTACATCACACCATAAATTGGCCAGCCAGGTCTCCTGATATTTCGCCAAATGACTTCTTTTTTTTTTAATATATTAGCATCTAACTAGCAAACGGGTTAACCGAAAATCTAAAGTTTTTACCATGTACGTTGATTTGCATGCTCTTCAATAAACTTCAATAGAATTTTTCTCTAAAATAATTAGGGGAGCCAATAATTGACGCCATTAAAAATTACATGGGATTTCCTATGTCTCACCCGGCGATGCATCACCCGGTATACACACACAGAATAGGGATTTCGAAAACTGAAGAAAAATTTAAAAAATTAACAAAAATTTAAATATGGTCCTATATAAAGGATAAATACTAAGTATTTAGTATTTCTACATAAACAGCTGCTAAGCGCGTTATTAAATATACTTTAATGATTAGAAATTTTTAGGATATCGCAATAGCGATTCGAAATTATAGTCGAAATTTTTCTCTGATAATTATAAGGAGCTCCAAATCAAAACAAAGTTTTCGATAAAAGCACAATATTTAGAATCGCTTTAAATTTTTACTGCACGTTTTTTAATCCAAATATGTTATATTTATATACACAGTGCATTCCAATAAAAATGACCCAACCCCAAAAATTCCGATATTTATGCACTTAGAAAAATCCTGAAAAACTGTGAATTTTTATTTTTAGGGGGAAACATGTTTGTGTCAAATTTTACTTTTTCAGGGTTATCCCCTCCCCCACCAATACAAACGTCAAAAAGTTTAAAGGGGAAAGGGGTTCAAGTGATATCTTAAGGGGTTTTAAAATCTCTCGTCAACAGACTTCAGTTTTTCAAAATAGGTTCACTACTTTCCGAGAAAACGTACGCTAAATATTTGGTGTCTTTAGTCCCTGTAACTTTTTTATTTTTAAAATAATCTATATTAAAATTTGGTAAGTAAATATATCACCTAAATTTGCAATATTTCACAAATTTAATTGTTTTCTGTTACTTCCGGTTTAGCCGGAAATCACCAAAATTTTATTACTTAAAATGGGATGCTCGTTATACTGTTATTTATTTGGATAAAAAACATCATTCCGAGTACAATGACACTTCGTTTGCAACTTTTTGACAGGAGGTTAGAACCTCCAAATATTTTTAGTTTTTAATTTTTAATCTAGAGTGCCACAAATAAAATAAAGGAGGGGCATTGTCTATTCATGTAAATAAAAATATACCGGGTTTCCCATTTTAAATAAGAAATTTAAGGTCACTTCCGGCTAAACCGGAAGAAACAGAAGACAACTGAATCTATGAAATATTGCTTAATTAGGAGATATACCAACGTACCACATTTTATTTTAATATGTTAAAAATTAAAAAAGTTACAGGGGCTAAGAACACAAGTTATTTGGGATACATTTTCTCAAAAACTACGGAACCGATTTTAAAAAACTAAAGTCTGTTAAAGAGAGAATTTAAAATAAGATATTACTAGACCTCCTTTCCCATTTAAATTTTTTGACGTTTGTGTTGGTGGAGGAGGGGATAACCCTAAACTAGTGTATGTATGTACTTTAAAGTACATACATAAGACGTAAAATGGTTATAAAATGTACGTCTTATGTATGTACTTTAAAGTACGTACATAAGACGTAGTAGAGATACGTACTTAAGACGTCCAATTTAGATCCCTGAACATAACGACGTAAAATGGATGTAAGATGTACGTACATTGTACGTACTGTGCTGATTGGGAAGTTGTCAAGACAACAAGCAATTTATTAGTGGACTCCCTATATTTAATTCCACTATGATTTCCAACATAGTTTAATTAAAGACATCTTAGTTTTTAAGAAAAATTAATTAGCTCTCTAAACATAAATATCATCGCCTGCTGGTTTACACACCTGTTTTTTTTTCCAAATGAAAGTGTTGTAATTTTTAAGGTCTCTGACCTTCTGTCTGAAGTTCAGAAGAGACCGGCGGCAGCCACGAAACCGCAAGAAGTAGGTGTATCATTGTTAAAGATGGGAGTAAAAATTACGAACGATTCAATTTCATCTGCCGAGACTTTCCCCTTCAATGATCATGTTTATGTGCTCTAATTTAGGAGTACCTATAGTCGTCATTTTGAAAATAACATTCAACTGAAACTCAAGAAATTTCAAGTAATTATACCGGGTTAGACATCTGGTATTACCTGTTTTTAACAATTTGCTACAAAACTAAAAAACATTTTATTGAAAAAAATAACCCAGCAAGCACTATTTGCCGGCAATGTACATTTTTCATATTGGCATTGATGGTAAAGCATTGGCAATTGGTGGCAATATTATGCCAACATCTTATACGCATTAAAAAGTCAACCCTAAATAAACACTTAATTGCCAATAAATTTTACATGCAGGCCAACTGCCGGCAAGCATACAAAAATGGCGGCATACCAATCCCGATTAAATAAAGCACGCGTTTTTGTTGCAGGCAAATAAATATTAGATTTTTGAAGGCAAACCTTCAATGCATATTCATACTTTTTAAACCATATTATTAACATTGGTATTTAACTAACATTAAAGCAATTTTTTGATCTGTTTTATTTATAATGGCAGCTAAACAACATTATTTTATGTTTTTTTTTTTACATAATTTAAAGAAAATGGCCTTTTCATAACATTTTATTGTTAAAAATCATGCAAATGATGGTAAAATTAGCTACGTTAATTTCGACCGAAGGTGACCGCTTTGTGCATTTGTTTTCTACGTGGTTTTCTAGCTTTTGAGTTTCTTTTTTAAAGAAAAAGAGTTTTTAATAGACATAATTAAATGTATTCATTACCTAATAAGTGTGTGTTGTGTGATTAATTGGAGATGGCTAGTCGAGAAGGCAAGATATTCAAGTAGACTGTTAGGAGCTGTAAATATTTTGTTTAAAACTTTATTAAAAGTTTTAAAGACGTGTTAATAAAAAATAGTATATATATTTAATAGTTTTTTTGACATACCGATAAATGGCGTAATGGACAATAAACTACTACATTTCTGCAATATCTTCGCTTTTTATCGTCTAAACCGTACCCATTAGACAAAATTAGCTTTGAAAGAAATATTTTCGGCTAGTGTAAAAATCTGCATCTCCAAGTTGGCAGTGTTCCGAGAGATGATACTTTGCATTGCAAGGAAATTGCAAGCAGTTAAGAGTTTTTTCCTATTTTAATTTTCAAATAAAATGTCGCATCATTTTAGCTTAAAAAAAAAAGTATATGCGACAATTTTCGTCAATAAGACGTCAGCTTGCTGCTTGGGAGTATCTGCATTTGCCCACTTTCGTGTCTTTTTGTTATCTTTTTGCCAATAACTTATTAATGATGGATGCCATCATCTTAAACGCATTTTTTTGCCAATAACATATTAATGACGGATGCCATCACATTATCTGCAACACGTGGCCTAATAACGGCCAATTGCCCACTTTCGCGTCTTTTTGATACCTTTTTGCCAATGCCTTGCCATTAAAGAGTGTTGGCAATGCCAGTAAATTAAATGTACAACGCCGGCAAAAAATGTTATATGGGAATATGATAAATAGGAAAATTAAAATGTGCAATTTTTGTTTGGTGTAATACGTATACTTATAAACATTTTTAGTGTTGGGCGATATATCAATAACCGCGATATTGCACCGGTGAATGGCCTACAAAATTAATCTTTCTTATTGCTAATTTTTTATTTTTATTGGGAAAAAGTAAGCTACATTTTGTTTTATTTGTCTATATTTAAAGAATTTAAAATTTTTATTTTTATTATGCGTTTTTGTTTTGCTTTAAAAAAGTTTTTTATTTTATATTTATATTTTTTTAATTTAATTTAAGTAAAAAATATTAAAATGGTGTTCTATTAATAAAAATGTGTTTTTTATTTTTGAAAGTAGGTAATGAATAAACCCTAAAACTTGATATTTTTTTACATAATAATATTGCAATATATCACATTAAGCTTGTTGTTGTTACACCTTATATAAAAATGATTATTTGAGTTACGAGCCAAAAAATTTAGATTTCGTAATATTACTGTTAATTTAATTTGCAGCATAATATTTATTTTTAGAAAATCAATAAATATTATGCTGCATGTCAATGAAAACCGATAAGAGCTGCATAAATAATATATTCGTATTCGTTGTCAGACACCGAGCTGTTTTTATATTTTCATTTTTAGTTAAATATTTATGTATATTCAAGTCATTGCAGTGATTGAAATCACTGTTTAAAATCGCGATGATTTGGAAATTACTGTCGCCGTTTCACGGGTTACCGAAAAATCACCGTATTTTCCAACACTAAAAATTTTCATAACTCGCTCCAACAGTTCTGCTCCAATATTAGAGGAAATAAGTGACCAAATATGGAATAGGGTCCCTAATATGTAATAGCGGCATTTCTCTTTAACGGAAACTCACACACGTAATTAAAGGGGTTTGTATCTTTTTTTTTTAATGCTCATTCGCAAGTAGAAGAGGTAACATGCCAGTAGTGCAAGCCCTTTCGTCGCTGTAGTAACGTTTTGTTTTATCGCTTTCTCATAATTTTTTAAGGAATTTTAAAAATACGTATTTTTTTGTACAAAAAGTGCACAAAATACTGTTTTTATAACTTTTAGAGATAGTTCAGATATTCTGTTGTAGGTTAACACGGTAATTGATTTAATTGATTTCTTAAATAAAAAAATATAAAAATTAGTTTAAAGTCGTCGGAAAATCCAAATATTGTCAGATCATAGTACCCAAATATGAACTATTCCATATTTGGGTTTTTTGCTCATTTAAAAAGCTTCTGATAGAGCAAGAAAATAATCAGAAGACAAGAATCAAGGCAAAAAGGGCTGTTCGTCTTATAAATGAACATTACCTACAGAGAGGCTTCTTTCTCTCGCTCATCGTCGGCCTGTGGGGGATTTATTACTTTTTATAGGTACTTCTTTGCTCTTTTGCTCTGAGATATTGTCCAGTATAGTTTCTCCACATACGGCGGTTCCCAATAGAAAAAACTCGTTGTGCCACACGTATGCATCCCTATACGGTTCAACTGGACAGGCCCACTTTGTTCGTTCTTTTAGCCCTAGTGTATCTAGATGGTGAAATCTGCTGCCCGCGAAGGTATTTCCTTTCCCCCTCATATTAAAGTCCCTTGTCAACCTCGCTTATGACACTCACAGCGTTGGTGTGGGCTCTGGGCACAATAACTGCGGTAGATCCAGAGTCTGACGCCTGGATCTGTGATTTTTTCAAACTATATTTGTTGCTTTCTATGTTATTTTGTTATACCAAAGTTTTCAAAGAGTTCCTTGTTAAATAAGTTTAACTTTTAATGGTGTTTATAGTATTTCATATTTGGGTACCTATTCCATATATTTGGCTACCTTTATCATTTTTTAGTTTTTTCTAAAAATCATAATTAAAATTGATCAATTACTACAAAAAGTTTTTTATTTATAATGTTTATGCAAATTTTGTGTAAAAAACAAAATGGTATTCCATATTTGGTCACTTTCCTCTATTTATTTCTTCTGAAATACGAATTTTAAGTTCTTTGGTTGTATAGGGACGCCTTTTATAAATCCTTTTCATTAAGTTCCCCAAAGGAAAAAATCAGGAGACGTTAAATTGGGTGAATCAGCTGACCATGTTATGTCGCCAAATTTGATAGCTCCTGATTTCTTCCTTTCGGAATATTTAAAATAAAAGGTTTATGAATGGCGTCCCTATAAACAATCCCGGAACCTAAAATTTGTAAAGAAATAAATATTACATATTATTATTGGAGCAGACATGTTGGAACGAGTTATAAAAAATTTTATATACAGATTACACAAATGCTTAGATAATCGAGGAAGTCATTTAAAGGATGTTATTTTCAAAACATAAATTGCTCATATTAATTTTGTTATTAATCATATATCTTTTTCAATATAATGTTTTTTAGTATTGTAGCAAATTATTGGAGAGGACTCTACCATAGCACTTTGGCACCACAGTTCAAGAGCACCCTGTATAAGATTTACCATATACATTGCCTTTAAAATCTATGCCTTGTATCCATTATAAAAGGTCATTGCTCGTATCACATTTTTACAGATTACCGGTGTTAAGATTATTATACAACAGTATTTTAAATACTATTTCTCTGTTTGCTTGACAACTCTATTAGTAATTATAAACATCATCTAAATTTTGTGATGAAACAGGTGCACTTAATCCTGTTTTTTAGGAGTTCAATAACTGCATTTAAACATACCAAATTCTTCCGGCTTTCTACGTCGAAGAAGATGCCACTTTAAATCTATCCAATAATATTGGTAATTGCACTAATTGCATTTAAGCTTATTAATATTATCTAGATTTTTGAGTCGGCGAAGGTATGCCTTATTAAATTACTGATTGATCGCATTTAACAAAACAACATCTTTTGGATTTTTATTTGTCGAAGGATATATGCTTTTTTTTTTTTAAAAATACCCATATAACATTTTTTGCCGGCGTTGTACATTTAATTTACTGGCATTGCCAACACTCTTTAATGGCAAGGCATTGGCAAAAAGGTATCAAAAAGACGCGAAAGTGGGCAATTGGCCGTTATTAGGCCACGTGTTGCAGATAAAGTGGTGGCATCCGTCATTAATAAGTTATTGGCAAAAATGCGTTTAAGATGATGGCATCCATCATTAATAAGTTATTGGCAAAAAGATAACAAAAAGACACAAAAGTGGGCAAATGCAGATACTCCCAAGCAGCAAGCTGACGTCATATTCACGAAAATTGTCGCATATACTTTTTTAAAAGCTAATTTTTAATTTTTTTTATTTGAAAATTAAAATAGGAGAAAACTCCTTACTGCATGCAATTTCCTTGCAATGCAAAGTACCATCTCTCGGAACACTGTCCAACTTGGAGACACTACACTAGCCGAAGATATTTCTTTCAAAGCTAAGGCTAGGGACACACGGGCGTTTAATTGACGCGCGTCACGACGCGCGTCATCAATAACGCGCGTTATAGAACTAGCCACACGAGAAAAAACATAATTTGAAAAACGTGCGTTTTTAGTAGTGAAAATGGACGCTGTTGAAGTTGTTACCTTCGCGTACCGAGCATTAAAATACGTAAAGGAAAAAAGACACAAAAAAGGAAATGGTGGGTGCATCCACTAAATCATGAACGATATCGGCATGGTCATTTCTATACGCTATATCCACGTCTAAGAGAAAACCCTGAAAAATTCTTCAATTACTTCCGTATGTCTGTCAATTCATTCGATAAACTTTTTGCCGTAATCAAGAATAACATAGCACGTAATGATACTAACATGAGAAAAGCCATTCCACCAGAGGAAATGCTTGTAATTACTTTAAGGTAAGTACATTTTAATAAGAAATGTAAAAGTTTTAAGAAAGCTTACATAATATGTACGTTTTATTTATAAAGTTATATCTATATATTAATTATTAAGGTAGCTGGTGCATCCTATACTGCAGATCCTCATATTCTTGTTCAGGGGTAGTAGGGAAAAATTTGAATAGAAACTTGCAGCCTCGCTTGTAGCTGATGCCGCTCGTGAATTTTCCCCGGAGCAAGAGGCCCCTCTACTTTGGGTAACTGCAATATTTTTGGATGATCGCTTTATGTTTTGAAGCAATTGCATTGTTCCCATCCTGAAGGTAAATTTTTCGTCTATGCTTAAGGTCCTGACAGTAGGAAGTAACGAAGTAAAAAAGCTAAATCTTCATCTTCGGTTGCTTGATCTTTTTAGACTGATGTGCTTCCATAAAATTCACGAGTTTCTCCTCCACGTTACTGCTCTTCCTTTTTTGGTTGGTAGAGTCCTTTTGCTGCCAGATGGACTAACTTCATCATTACCATTATTGTTTGTCCTTTGCTCGCCCTCATTAGTTTCGGAATCATATTCCGTATTGTCTTGACTTCGATTTTGACTTTCACTGTTTTGTTCAATACTACTCGCTGTGGTCCTCACTTCCATACACTTTTCAAGAAAACGTAATTGTTCGCCATAAACATAACATTTAATTTTCTTTGCAGCAGCACCTGATTTGCTATTTTCAAACTGTTTTTTACGGTTGCGTACATAATTATCTTTGATGCTTTTCCATTTTGTCATGACATCTTGTACTGAAAGAAAAGAAATTATTACGATTTTTGTATAAAAATATTGCATAATGATTCGGTTGTAACAGTTATCATTCTTTTTTACTATAAAAACATTTTCTTAAAATTTACTGTACTTGTGTTAATTTTTGTTTCATTTGTAGATATCTTGCCAGTGGGTGTAGTTTAAAGGACATTCACTTTAATTTTCGCATTGGCCGATCCACTGCTGCCAAAATTATTCGGAGAGTATGTACACAAATTTGGGAAGTGATGCAAGAAATATGTATACCGACACCAAATGAAGGGGATTGGAAAAATATTGCAGAGGGTTTCAGTAAGCGAGCTAATTTTCCTAACTGCCTGGGAGCAGTCGATGGGAAGCATATCCGCATAGTAAAACCTATTGGTAGTGGCTCAACTTATATGAATTACAAACATTTCTTTTCTGTAGTACTATTAGCTGTGGCCGACTCAAATTATTCTTTCATATATGTTGATATAGGTTCTTTTGGTAAGGAGTCAGACTCCACCATATTCAGGAATTGCTCACTATGGAAAAAAATAGTAGATAAAACTTTAAGGTTGCCGAACCCCAGCTTAGTGCCTGGAATTGAGATTCCCATCCCGTTTGCATTTGTTGGAGATGAAGCCTTTGGCCTATCGCAAAACCTTCTTCGACCTTATTCTGGTAATCATTTGCCGCAACATAAAAGAGTATTTAACTATAGACTGTCCCGAGCTAGGCGATATATAGAATGTACCTTTGGTATTATGAGCAATAAATGGCGAATACTACACAGGGCAATTGACGTCGATGTCGATTTTGCTGTTGATATTGTTAAGTGCTGCTGCATATTGCATAATTTTGTGCGTAAACATGATGGATATAATTTCGAGGAAACATTAACAATTCACGGATTAGAAGATTTTGATTTTAATGAAAATATAACTGTTAACAAAACTGGTGACCGTTATCGGCATGCCTTGGCAAATTATTTTATAAGTAAAACAGGGAAGTACCATGGCAATATAACAAGATATAGCAAGTACTGTTGTAGAAATATGTTGTAATACTAAATTATAAATATAAGTACCTAAGTATATAAAATATTATACTTACTCATTATTTTTTGTTCCGCTTCAGTTTTCAAATTAAAATTTTCAAATAAAACTAACATTACTTCAACCCAAGCAGAATGTTTTTTGATTTTATCCTTATAATCCTCATTGGAGGTATCCCATATGACTCACCTCCGAAATTAATATCTCTGGATCGGCCATTTTAAACTGACTACTCCAAAGGCACAAAAAACATACAAGAATTTCTCTAAAATCGCGCGTTAATTGTCCGTCGTGTGTCTCACCAAATACTGTCAATGAAATTCTAAATCGCGCGTTGACAAGTCTTAACGCGCGTTCAGCATGTTCGGGCGTCGCCCGAGTAAACGCGCGTTGGAACGCACGTTTAAAACAACGCGCGTTCATTGTGTGGCTCATTGTATTTCAATACGTAAAGCTGTAACGTGCGTTTTGACGCGCGTCGTGACCCGAGAAGAAACATTAACGAGAAGCGACAAAGAGGCCTCTCGCCAAAATCGTTTATCTATGGAGCATGCGCGAACCAACTTGAGTTTTCGTCAAAGATATCAGCTGTTTCCCTTTTCACTTTAGTTAGCGAGCTGATGTCCGCTGATGTGTTCAGAGTTGCTTTGGATGTGTTGATCGAGTTAAAATCCGTTGTTGTGTAGTGTGCTACTTTTGGGAATTAGTTTGAGAGCGTAATTGTGAAGGAATTTTGAGATTTGTGTCCAGAATATATATTTTCTAGACTATTATCATGTCAGGATATTATTGTGCTTACCGCAGTTGCCCATCTAAGACAGGAGAAGGAATAAGTCTTTTTTCTTTCCCCAGGGACCATTTTTGGAGTATGTAAAAACAAAGAGTTGCTATATTCAGTCCAAGGTAGTATACCGGCGAAGATTCTTTTAGCTTTGTGAGAGAGATATTTAATTAAGAACGCTCGTTTACATCTCAAAATGTAAAAATATTTCTTCTTTCGCAAAATGTAGTCGGAATGCATTTAAAAATAAAACATTACAGTAAAAGTGTTATTCTAAATACGTTTCCTAAAGCCGTGTTGTCACTTAGTAACATGTTACAAAAACTTGCTGATAAATTTTGAAAAAACAAATAACTTATTGTTGCTTTCTGTAAAATTTAAGAAACATGTTAGATAATGTTGTTGATAACAGTGTTGAGTAGCAAGTGAGGACGCGGTTTGCTACTCAACACTGTTAGCAACAATGTTATCTAACATGTTTTTTTAAAAGCAACAAGTTATTTGTTTTGTCAACATGTATCAGCAACAAGTTTTTGTAACATGTTACTGAGGACACGGCTTAAATGAAAAGTAAAGGTAGTTTACTCTCCAATTAATTTTTTAAAGCTTTTGCGAACCCTGCACAAAAACTTAATATTTTCTCTTCATGAATCGTATTACTTTAGTAAGCATTTTTTTAATCAAAAATGACTTTTTGCCAAAAAATAAGTTTTTTGTTTGTGTTCTTGTAAACCCTATATCCGTGGAGTCTGTAGTAAATTTTTAGACTTCTTCTTTAGCCTATCCTGCACTTGCACTTGCTTTAAGAAAAAATACATTTGGCGTTATCTATGATGCATTAACTTGGACTCCTATACCATGACGCACAATATTTCGTAGCAAATCGAAAAAGAAATCATATAGAATTAAGACGTATAAATTTAAAAAAAAAATCTAGTACATTAAGCCTCGGACTAAACAACTTCGCTGAACAATTTCATTAGTTTTCTCAGTGTAGAGACTGTTTGTTCACAACTTGAAGTTATTTTTCTCGAAACTAACTTGTGTTTACGTCAAAATTCAAACTCAAGGTTCTGAAAATCAGACCCCGAAACTTCAAAGGAGCCGACATTAATGTCGCTTCTCGTTATGTTTCTTCTCGGTCGTGACGCGCGTCAATTAAACGCCCGTGTGTCCCTGGCCTAAGTGAGATCACCTACCGCAGACCGCTCTCGAATTATTTTTGTCTAATGGCTTTAGACGATAAAAAGCGAAGATATCGCAGAATTGTAGTAGTTTATTGTCCATTGCGCCATCTATCGGTATGTCAAAAAACTATTAAATATATATTCGATTTTCGAAGTGACTAGGGGCACGTTGATATGCCGCGATTATTTTTTTACCGGGCACGTGTATGACGTCACTACTGTCTACTATCCTTATTTTTATTATATTCTCCCTTCTTTTCCACTAAATTCCTGATATAACACTAAATTGGCACACAATATTTCATTTTACATTAAAAAATCTTTTAAAACCTGTTTTTTACTGATTATAAGCCTTTCTTTATTAATATAATAAGAAATTTGCTTTAAATCAAGTCGCCAAGTCAAGTGTTTGAAACCACTATACACATAGGTGTATGCATGGTTGCAGCGTTTTGGGCGTAAAAAATTAGAATTTAATAAAAACGTGTAAAATAACTAAAAAGAGGTTTTTTAAGGATGCTCATAAAATATTGTATGCCAATTTATTGTTATATCAAGAATTTCGTGCAAAAAGAAGGCCAAATTAAGGATAGTTTGAATTTCAAATTTGATGATGAATAATGGCACGCTCAGTAGTGACGTCATACACGTGCCCGGTAAAAAATAATCGCGGCACATCAACGTGCCCCTAGTCACTTCGTAATATTTTTTATTAACACGTCTTTAAAACTTTTAATAAAGTTTTAAACAAAATGTTTACAGCTCTAACACTCTAACAGTCTACTTGAATATCTTGCCTTCTCGACTAGCCATCACAATTAATCACACAACACACACTTATTAGGTAATGAATACATTTAATTATGTCTATTAAAAACTCTTTTCTTTAAAAAAGACCATCATTTTATTTTTATTCGCTCCAAAATACATAATAAACATTTTGTTTGACCTAATTTTTATTTGCATGATTTTTAACAATAAAATGTTATGAAAAGGCCATTTCCTTTAAATTATGTAAAAAAACATAAAATAATGTTGTTTAGCTGCCATTATAAATAAAACAGATCAAAAAAATTGCTTTAATGTTAGTTAAATACCAATGTTAATAATATGGTTTAAAAAGTATGAATATGCGTTGAAGGTTTGCCTTCAAAAATCCAATATTTATTTGCCTGCAACAAAAACGCGTGTTTTATTTAATCAGGATTGGTATGCCGCCATTTTTGTATGCTTGCCGGCAATTCGCCTGCATGTAATATTTATTGGCAATTAAGTGTTTATTTAGGGTTGAGTTTTTAATGCGTATAAGATGTTGGCATAATATTGCTACCAATTGCCAATGCTTTACCATCGATGCCAATATGAAAAATGTACATTGCCGGCAAATAGTGTTTGCTGGGTAACCTTTCCGGCGAGCTTGATAATAACAATAGTTGCATTTAGGCTCCGTTTAATAATAGGGTAATAAAGTAGCTGCTAAAATTATATTGCTTATGTAAAAAAGTGTTTGTTATTGCCGTTGTACTGTAGACCTCCTAGTAGTTGCCTGCTGTCAGAATTATTATTGAGCAAGATCTTGGCAAGACTAACCTTAATTAAACAAAAATTACTTTATGATGTCACAGGTAAGCAACGCCGGATTTACCCTTCGGTGGCCCATAGGCAGAACATGTGGTTGGAGGCCCTCAAACATGTTTATATACAGCCCCCTAAGAATTTTAGAGACTAAAAAAAGGTCCTCATTTCAATTTAACGTCGAACTTTTTACTTTCTTCAAACATTTTTTCCCTTCTTTTTTTTTTTGTGGTGTGGTGGAGGCCCTCTTGTGGTGACGGCCCATAGACAACTGTCTATGTTGCTCATGCTTAAATCCGGCACTGCAGGTAGGATCACTAAAATCCCATGGGTATTAATTCTTAATGCACCCCTGCACAATAAATTAATTCGCTTGTTAGCATATGACTTATTTCTAAAAAATCTAATCGAATCTAATCGTTTAATATGACAATAATTTTTCCTTTCGTTTGAGACTTTCTAAATATCCTTTTTATTTTATTTTTTTGGGTATTTATTTATCATGGATAGGATCTGATACACCTATATTTGTTTTTTATATGGGTGTGATAAATTTATAAAGTGTGTTTTCTAATTACGGAAAGAAAATTTAGGGGTGTATTCTTGAGCCAATTTTATGATAAAAATGTCATATAAATAAAGGTCCGGAAATGCTTTGTTTCTAAGATACAGAGGGTGTTAAACTTTAAAAATAAAGGGCCCTGATCACACTTTTTGTTTTTGAGATATCAATTAAAAAATTAAAAAATTGCACCAACCCCTTCTTTTTTACACAATTCCTAATCCAAAGCTAGAGTGGCTCATAATTTTTAATTTCCACTCTTAAAAAAAACTGTTACGCCCTTATTTTCTTACATTTTAAAAGTCGCCTATTTTTTAATCTACAAAAGAAGTAAAACTTGTTGAATTAACATTTCACCTTTAAATGAAGTTATATTATTTATTTGACTAGTTTTATAGGCAAAATTTAAAAAGTTCATACAGAAATAAAATACTCTTTTTTCTCTCGCTGTTTGTACGGCCGAGCTGCAAAGATGCCTCTAGATGAGTATATACTCAAAGGCCATACATTTTGTGCATTTGACCTAAATATGGTACATTGTCAAATTATTTTTGTACAACATATTTAATATCATGGCAACCCTGAAATAAATTCTAACCCCAATTTTTGAAACACTAATCGTTTGGTTTTTGATTTACCGCAAAATAGTGTAGCTTTCCATTTTGTGTTTTATGAATGTGGCCCCCAGAGTTTTAAAGACGTTTAATTTATTTACGGAAACCCGAACTAAACCATTCCATTTTTTTGCTCTTAGATTAACAATATTTAAAGCATCTTGGTTTAATTAAATCATGTCTTTAGCTGACGAACTTCTAGCTGATTTAGAAGATAATGATCATGAAGAAGAACAAGATGAACCGATGGAAACATTGGAAGAAGTTGAAGAGCAAGAGGAAAAGCCAGATATTAAACAACTACAAATGGAAATTGATACAACGCAGATAAATTCTATTAGAGGTAATTTACCTTATTTATTACTGCTATTTCCTAAATATAGTGCATTAAGTATTAGGGTAACTGGTCTAGTCTTCCAATTTTACACAGACTAACTTAAATTGGAACAACTTTTAAATTCCTAAAGCTTTTTAGGGCCAAACTTTACACATATTACAGGAAACCTGGGGTAACAGTTTAATATACGGTTTTCTGCTATTTTATTGGTTTTTTAAAAATTATTGATACCTACTTACATATTTTAGACACTCTTCTAAATAAAAGGTATGTGGCGCACATCCAAAATATTCCATTTAAAAAAATATCAGTAAACAAACTTACAGGACCGGGGAGTGAAATGGTGTGTTGGGCGGGGTAAAATTGGTAAAAGGAGATAATGAAACTGAACATCACATGTAAAATTGAGTAAAAGTTATATTTTTTCACATATTTTTGAGAATAAAGATAAAAAATATGATTAATATGAAAATTGTTAATTCATAACCTAAAAGTAAGAAAAAAAAAGACTAAAAACATCGGTTATACCATGCTAAATATGGAAACATCGGAAGGGTCTGATTCTATTTATGAGTGAATAAGAGGAAATAATTTACACAAACTGGAATCATAAAGTGTGTATTAGTCTCTGGTGTAATTAAAGGATAAAAAAAAGCGTTGACTAACCAGAACTAACCTGACTACCCTTTATAATCCCTCTTTTAATATTATACATTTATACAACGATAAAAAAAATCATAACTCTGCCTTTATATTATTAATAAATTAATTAAGGACAACTAATTGATAATTTTTAAAAAAATCGTAAAAATAGCAGAAAACCCTATACTAAATAATTACCCAACCTGGTAATACCTCCTAAGTGATTTGGGCCCCTTTTGGCAGGAGAAAACAAATTCGTTCTATCTGCTACTGGTTCAATAATTGTGTTATTTTTTTAGGTCAGTGTTTAAAGTATGTAACCTACAACATCTAGAAATTTATAGTATTAGGTGTATTTTAGTGCTTCAATTTTAATTCTGTAAAAATGTATTATTTTTGTATAATATGTAGATAGCAGGTATTGCCAGGCCACCTGTAATATACTAAAAAAGGGACAAGTGGGTTAATTAATTTTTTTTTTTAATTTTTTTAGAGCTGTGTAAGTTACGAGATTCTGAAAAGCTGAAAAATGTGATGAAAGAGATTGAAAACTATGGTTCTAGGGTTCGAAAAGCTACAGATATTGTTGGACCTGTAGAAGCAGATCCTGAATATCAATTGATTGTGGAGGCAAATGACTTAGCACCAGAAATTGATAATGAAATGGTAAGTTCATTTACATTAACATTTTAAATATTGACCTTAAAAAAACATCTTACTTTGTTTAAAAATTATCCTAAATATTAAATATATTCTTAAAACAGTTATGCAAAAAAATAAATTCTCAAAACATATTTTCTTTTCTTAAATTTTAGGTAACTGTTCATAAATTTGTAAGAGACAAATACCAAAAGAGATTTCCCGAGTTAGATTCTTTGGTTGTGAGCCCATTAGAATATGTTCGTACAGTAAAAGAATTGGGAAATGATTTGGATCAAGCAAAGAACAATGAGACACTACAAACATTTCTTACACAGGCAACCATTATGGTTGTTTCTGTAACAGCATCAACAACTCAAGGGTATTTTATTAGTTTTCATTTATTTCTTTATTTATTTACATTACAGTTTTAATATTGATACAATTAAAATTAAATTACATTGATTATAAACCACTTTGATTTCTGGTAAATTAATTGTGAGTTATATTAAAATAGTAGGTAAATAACAGCTGTAACTTAACTATAAGGCATGAGTTATGTTACTTAGTTTCACTTATTGGTATTTAGACTCTGCCTAATTTTTTTATTTAGATTTCATTATTTATACCAATTTTTGTATTAATAAACCCAACATAACCCAAAAATACTTTCACAACGATTTGGAGTCATTGTAGGCTGTAGTTGGCTACTGAGCAAACAACCTAGATATTTAGTATTCAGCACTACTTCTCAGTTTTTTAGAACCATCTGTAAATATAATTAGTTGGTGACTCCAACATTTTTTATTTCAGTTTTTACACTAATATTTTTTACGGGCCCATGTTTATTTTTTTTGTATTTAGACTTTATTATTTATACTAATTTTTGTATTAATAAACCCAACATAACCCAAAAATACTTTTACAATTTGGAGGCATTGTAGGCTGTAGTTGGCTACTAAGCAAAGAACATAGATATTTAGTATGCAGCACTACTTCTCAACTTTTTAGAACCACCTGTAAATATAATTGGTTGGTGAGTCCAACATTTTTTTATTTCCGTTTTTAAACTAATATTTTTTAAGGGCTCATCTTTATTTTTTTTTTTAGTTTTTCACAGTTTAAATATGAATGTTATTTAGTCGATATTGGCTTAGAAAGTTTGGTGGAAAAATTTTGTAATTTTTTTAATAGGCGTCTGCTGTTGTATGTACTATTGATGCCTCGATTGATGTCCTTGGTAGATCCCATGCAAATTCTTATACGTTTATTTTTTATCAATTCTATTTTTGTAAGTTGTCAACACAAACACAACAATAAATAAATATTAAATATTTTATTGCAGCACACTTTTAACAAAATTTGAAAAAGAGCAAATAGACGAAGCTTGTGACATGGCAATGGAACTTAATAGTTTTAAATTGAAAATTTATGAATATGTAGAGAGTAGAATGGCGTTCATTGCACCTAACATTACCATTATACTTGGAGCCTCTATAGCAGCAAAATTGATGGGAGTGGCAGGAGGTGTAACAAGGCTGTCAAAAATGCCTGCATGCAATGTTTTACTTCTTGGTCAACAAAAGAAAAGCTTATCAGGGTTTAGTCAGGTCACTATGTTGCCACACACGGGATTTTGTTATTACTGTGATATTGTACAAAATACACCACCTGTAAGTATTATTTTTAGGAAAACTCTCCCTTTATATTGATATGGATAATATAGAATACAGAGCTGTTGTTTTTTAATTGTTACCATATTTAATTTTAATTTATTTTCAATTGTTACCCAAACTTATCTACTGGACCCCCTGTCTATGTGTCTTTTAAAATGCTCTGATAGGTCCAAGAGCGAGAAGCATGTGTCCTTGTTTTGTTTTATTGAATCCCTTTTTTACCATTAGCCAGAATTTCGGTCTGGCATAAATTATCAAGCAATAAATGTCACATATAAACGTACCATAGACAATAAAACATTTCTATCAGATATAAATTTTGGACTGTTTACATTAGCAAGAATTTCTGTCTGACATAAATACCATGCAATAAATGTCAGATGTAAACCTACCATTATTTAATTAACCTTATTTGCTCTATGAACTCTAAGTTCAGAAATTACCGAAAGTGCCACATAAATTGACTTTCGGCAGTAAAAACTTTAATAATCTAAATAGAAACCACCATCTTAACCCCAAATTTTAAATTTAACACTTGTTTCTTAATATTTTTTGTTAATTATATTCTATCCCTATTTTTCTTTAAATTTAAGACTTGAGGTAGTGGTTTCTATTTATATTATTGAAGTGCTTTACTGCCGAAAATCAATGTCTGGGGCACTTTTGATAACACCGGAAATTATATTTTCACTGTTATAGAAAATAAGGTTAATTAGATAAGTTTAAAAAATTGTATTAGCCTTTTTCAACCATTATTTGTTATTTAACAAATTGATAAAAATTGAGGTTAACATGACATTTTTGAACGCCAATTTCTTGAAAACTAATTAAGAGGGGTATAGAGTGTGATAGATGTACCTACTTAAAATTGCCAGTAGAATCGTTTTAAGAAAAATATACTGTGTATTTAATTTAAAATAGCAAACTTGAGAGCACTTCCGTTCAGACCGGAAAAAAAATGTATAACATTTTTGAAGAAAATAACAGGCTTGCTAGAAATTTTGTAGGCACCCGGTATACTCTGTATTTAAATTAAAAAAAATTAATTTAAGATTAATTTTAAAAAGATATTTAATTGGAGATAATTTATCTGATTATCTTGGTTTTTGTAGCTGCTCAGAGATGAACTATTGTTTCAATGCTAATATAGTTTGCAGCTATAAAGGAAAATAGTATTGGTTTTGTATGACATGTGATCATTAACTTAAAAATTTATTAATCTTAAGTGTGTCTTCGAAAGTTCTTACCAAATGGGAAACTTTTTAATTATTAACTTAACGAAAAAAAAAAGTGCCTCTTCATAAAAAGTTCTGCTTGATGAGAAAATACATTTCCACAAAAATGTTTGTATGTTGGTTGTACAGGGTGGCCTAAGAAGCCTTATTTTCAAATTAAAATACAAGTTATTTCTGAATACGAAACTTTACGACGGTGATTACTTATGTTATTTTATGAAGAAAAGTTCCCATATGTCCGGAGTTGCTTCATTTTTCAGATACAGGTCGTTAACTTTTTTAAAAAGTCGGTATTTTATAAATATCTAAAGTACAAAGCGAGATACGAAAAAATGTTTAACACAAAAAGTTGTATTTTTAGTTTCTTTATAGGAAACAATATAAAAACTACATAAAAAGCCAGTGGCGAACATATTTCTCCCAATAATAGTGGCTGTGGTGCCCACTGAGACGCCACTGGACCCAACAAAGTCAATCTACTTAGAGCTTTACCAAATTTTAACCAAATCGGTTTAAGGGTGTTTAAGCACTTTTTTTCGTAAAGCTAATAATTAAAATGATTCCAATTTGATAAGAACTTCTGAAGACTCGCTGTATTCATTTATTCTTATATGGCTTTATTTTATTTAAGGATTTAAGAAGAAAAGCTGCTCGATTAGTTGCGACAAAATGTACATTGGCTGCAAGAGTAGACGCGTGTCATGAGAGTTCAGATGGGCGAATAGGTCGAATGCTAAGGGATGAAATTGAGAGAAAGTTGGACAAACTGCAAGAGCCACCACCAGTTAAATTTGTAAAACCTTTACCCAAACCCATAGATCAATCAAAAAGAAGAGAGGTGGAAAAAGAGTGAGAAAAATGAAGGAGAGATATGCTTTGACTGAATTTAGGAAACATGCAAATAGAATGAACTTTGCTGAGGTCAGTATGAACTAACCAAAATACCAATAGTACAGAAAATGAAGCTCTTAAAAAGGAAAAACATGGCAATTCTTCGGTCCTGCATGGATTGACTTAAAATTTTAACAGAAGAGATAGCCCAAGGATCAAAACCTATATTGAACCGAAGGGCGCCAAGACCCTGGGGGTGAAATTTTTTTATTTGCCATTGAATGCGATTTTTACTACCAATACAACCTGAGATACTAAGTGTTAATTGTTAGCTTTTTTTCGTCCTATGTAAAATTTAATAGATTTGAAATCAAATAACGGGAAAATGCTGCATTTTTTGAGAATTTTTTTTAAACGTTCTTAAAGTACATAATCAGACTTTTCTTTAAAAAAAAAAGAAAAGTTTTTAGCCTAAAAGTTGAGGGAGTTGTGATAAAAATATGGTCAGTAACTAATTTTTTCTAGGAAAAAATCAATGAAATAAGCCTCTAAATACCCCTTGGATGTATTATTAATACAGGTATAAAGAGAACTGCAAAAGGGTAAAGGTCAATTTTAAGTCGGGGGTAGTTAGGGGATTGTCTTAATTGATTATTGCATAGAAAAAATAAGATACTAACCCTATTTTTATCATAACTTACTCAATTTTTATGCTAAAAACTTCTTTGTAAAAAAAGGTCTCCTTAGGTACTTCAAAAAGGTTTTACAAGTTTTTTTTTTAAATATGCAGCATTTTCCCGTTAGTTTACTTTAAATTTAGCAGATTTAACATCTAAGGAAAAAAGGTAACCATTAACATATCGTATTTTTGTTTGTATTGGTCGTAAAAATTACAATAAAACAATTTTGTTAGTGTTTTTTTAAACCTACAATTTTGTTTTCCACCTTTTTTACTAAAATGCATAAGTTTCGAGTTATTCGCAAAAACCTTATTAAAAACGTCGTTTTTTGTCGAAAAATTATTACTTTCAATCGCAAATAACTTGAAAAGTATTAGTTTTACAAAAAAATGTAAAAACATTTTTTGCATAGAATAACTTTTTCAATCGATTCTTGTTGTTAATGTAATAAAAATTTCCACCCCTTACGGGGGTGGTAACCAACCCCAGGATGTTGGCGCCCTTCGGTTTGATATAAGTTTTGTACCTTAGGCTATTTCTTATCTTCTGTTAAACTTTGCAGGGTGAAATACTTCATTTTCTGTACTACAAGTTGTTGGAAAAATGTAAAATTTTACAAAAATTATATATTTTGAAAATGGCACAGAAAAGTTATGAATTGTTTTTTAGATTGAAGATGATGCTTATCAAGAAGATTTAGGATACACTAGAGGAACAATTGGCAAAGCAGGAACCGGTAGAATAAGACTGCCACAAGTAGATGAAAAGACAAAAGTTAGAATATCAAAAACTCTACAGAAAAATCTCCAAAAACAACAAATTTGGGGTGGCAGCACGACTGTTAAAAAACAGATATCTGGAACAGCTTCCAGTGTAGCATTTACACCCTTACAGGTAATTAAAGTTTAAAGATTAATAATTAATTTAATAAATAAAATAACTAGATTTAATACAAACATTTCTTTTTCCATATTGTGGATTAGTCTTAGCAAGATTAAAAAAAAAACAGCTTTAAAGTATTGATTATTATTATTTTTTCTAATTTATTTGTTTTTAGGGACTGGAAATTGTCAACCCACAAGCAGCTGAGACCAAAGTGAATGAAGCAAATGCAAAATACTTCTCTAACACTTCTGGCTTTCTTAAACTGGATAAAAAATAGTTATGTTAAAAGTGTATTATTAGTCAATGGTAATAATAAAATATGCTATTTAGGCCATGACTCAGTAATAAATACTTTATTAAGTTATGGAATGTGTCACACAAGATATTAGAAAGTCAAAGCTAAAAATAACTTATACGTCTACTAAAAAAGTAAATACAGTAAAGTCCACATAATTAAAAGGGCTTTCTGCAGTTTAAAAAAATAGTTTACATGTTCACACATAAATTACAGTCCAAAAATATGTTTGGTTTGTCCATGTATTCAGCTTCTGCTTACATAAAAAAATTCACTGTCCAGTAGAAAAGATTTGTGTGAAATATAAATAAATAAAAATGTTACTCCTGATAATAATGTATATTTTGTTTTAAACTTGTATTTTTTAGTGCCCTTTGAAAATCAAAAATGTGAGGTTACCGTGGTTGCTAAGTTGGATACTGACGAAACTGAACAGTAAGTTAATTAAAAATTAACATATTGGCCTCTTTTGCAACCAAGTTAAATCACAGAAAAAATTTATCAAGATAGTTATTTTGTATGTGGTTAAATGCATTATTTTGGAAAAAGACTTGTAAGTCCAGTCCTTTCTATATCTATTTGACCAAAATTGGAAACCCTAGAGAAAACATATTTACCTGTTAGTCTTTCAAAAATGAAAAAGATAGCCACAACAGATAAAAAGTTGTTATTAGGTAAAAAGTGTGCAAGTTTAATTTGGCCCACACTGTATATTAATTATGATAATCTGCCGACCTTTTTAACGTACATTTTAAAAATGTTATGGTTTAATAAAAAAATGAAGATGTTTTTATAATTTTTTTCATTTAAGGACATCTTATGCAGCTTTTAATTTTTTAAAAGTTTCCTCTTCTACATTATGTTTTTTCTTTATTTTCATTACATGTCAGTATTCAATTTTTTTATGATTTCATAGCTTTAGGGAGTTTTTCATGTGGGACATTCTAACCATTTATATTTCTTAACACTTAACATTTTATAATAATAAATTACAATAAGTTACAAGTCCATACAGAAAATAATTATACTAAACTACAATGCACTTTTTTAAAAACAGACCAATATTAAAATAAAAACAAAAATAAAGTTAAAAAGCTATAAAGAAAATTCAACATGGCAATACAACAAGTCAAATGAATTAAAATATAAAACAAACATTAGCAATGACGAACAATTTAAAATAAATACAGATGTAAAACATTAAATAGAAACCAAGAACATAAAATCCAGCTTCTGTCAAGAAAAGTTTAAAATAAGTCATAATAGATACAATTTAAAAAAAATCTAAAAAAAATAGCTAAATTGAACTTAATATAGGACTAATACTTTTTGATACCTACAGACGGTCGCTAAAATACTCAGCCAAAGAATAATATGCCCTGTTCAGTAATATCGACTTAACCTCCCTTTTAAATTTATTTATTGGCTTTAATATTCTTATAGCAATTGGCAGATGATTAAATATTTTTTTGAATCATAAAAGATGGATGATTTGATTAAACTCGAGCGCGGGATTGGTAAAGGCAATACTCCCACCTGACGAGTATTATAAGAATGAACTACATCTGTTGAGGCACCAGATTTTTATACATTAATGAAACCGTCTCTAGTATAAATATTGAAGTTAAAGTTAATATTCGATGCTTTACAAATAAAGGTTTGCAGGACTCTCTAGGACTAGCTCTACACATGTTTCGTAAACCTCGCTTCTGTAGCACAAAAATAGAGTTGATCAAGTACTGGCTGCAGTTTCCCCAAAAGCTATTCCATACCTTAGGTGGGACTCTATAAGAGAGAAATACACCAACCTTGCAACATTGATATTTAGTTCGCGAGAAACCACTCTTACAACAAAGCACCCAGATGCTAATTTTTTAGAAAGATTAAAAATGTGTTGCTTAAAGTTTAATTTATTGTCGATGTATATTCCTAGAAATTTTACTTCGGGATAGTTTAAAATTACACTGTTGCCAATGCAAACATCAGCCATGGCACCATTAAAATGCAGTATATTTGTCTTAGATATATTAAATGACAATCAGTTAGCGTCACACCACAATTTTACCCTTTCAAGGTCCTCGCTGATAATTTTATTTAATTCATGGCTACTGCTATTGTGCCACAAAATGGTAGTGTCATCTGCAAATAATGTGAAGCTTCCTCTTATATTTAAAAATGTAAGTAGAAAATATAGTAGAAATAATATAGGCCCCAGTACAGAACCCTGGGGAACACCAGCAGTGACAACTAGTCCATCTGATTCAGAACCATGAATGCTAACCTTTTGGGTTCGTCCGCTTAAATATGACCTGAACCAAGAAAGAGAATTACCCCTGAAACCATACATCTCAAGTTTCCGCAGCAGAATTTCGTGGTCAACACAGTCAAAGGCTTTTGACAGATCACAAAAACTGCCGCGGCTACCTCTCTGTCATTTAAACGTAGATATAGACTGTCAAGAAAGGAAAATACCGCATCACCCGTATCACAACTATCTTGAAAAGCAAATTGGAAGAGATTCAGTATATTATTTTTTTAAAGAAAAGTTTTAACCCGTTTATTCATAAGCTTTTCAATAATTTTTACCTGCGTAGGCATCTTTGCTATTGGACGAAAATTAGAGGAGACCCCACGTCGCCATTCTTGTGAATAGGAATCACAACTGAGGCTTTCAATGATTCAGGAAAAATCCCCTTTGAAAAAGAAACATTAATGGCATTGAGAGAGGGGTATTTACCTTTAAAAATAGACAGTTTCAATTTAAAGTACAATCATCTATTTATTTAATATAAATTAGAGAAATATTACAAACTTATTCAGACTTTTGGTAAACCAACAACTCTACACTGTACGAAATCTTACAAACAAGGTGCTGTATTGACATCAGTTTATTAAACTGAAAATTAAAAATATATCTAGTTCCATGTGGAACTATTCACTTTTGATTTTTTATCATCTTCCTTGATGTGTAAAAACACAATTGAAAACACAAATACACCCAACATCATAGAGAAAGCTCCTGTGTAATAGGGGTAAGCACAGTCAATAAATCGTTCGTATTGGGTGTGTTCTAGAGGCCGAACAGATACCTAAAAATTAGGAAACAGTTAATATTGAACAATGATGAATTTGCATTTTCAGTAAAAAGTATTTATAAGAAAAAAATTGTAGTTAAATTAGCAATCTGAAGCCTTACTAGAAACATATATTTATCTAGTTAGCTTAGAAGTAACCATAATTACTTGGTATTTATTATTACTATAAAGTGCTCAAAGTATAATTATTACTATTCCAGTAGAAGAATAAAGAAATTATTACATTGGTAACTTAACTAATTACACCTACCTGTGTAGTACTGTACAACCTAGTATATCCAACTCTATCATAATCTACTTTAAACTGATAAACTCCATAGACATCTGGTATCTTAAATTTAGCTTCATATATGCCATTTGGATTTTCTTAAGTGTAGTGCGGACAAATGGATCAATTCGGACAAATTCTAATTGCACATCATTGGCTTCAAAAGGTTTCCATATACCATTTTCATAGATGGAGATTCCGATGGTGTAAACCTAAAAAATAATATGGTTTACCATAGGCAAACTTAAACTAAGTTTAATAATAATAATAATTTATATTTTTCCTTGTTTCAATATGAGCTATTAAATGAAGATCAAAAAAGGCCAAAACCTCACAATTCTTTGGTCCTGCATGGATTTGTTAAAATTTTATCAGGAGGTAGGGAGCCCATGGATCAAAATCTATATCAAACCATAGGGTTCCAAAACCCTGGGGGTGGGTGCCACCCTATCTTGGGGAATGGAAATTTTTATTATATTTTATTATAGAAATCGATTAAAAAGTGATTTCAAACATAAAATGTTTCATACATTTTTTGTAAAACTAAAATTTTTCAATTTATTCGCGATTGAAAGTAACAACGATGGATGTTTTTAATGAGTTTTTCGCAAAATAAATAAATTATGCATTTTCTCAAAAAAGAAAAATTGTAGCTTTTAAAAAGAAAAATGAAATTTTTAAATGGAGAGAGTTTAAAGGGCTGGAAAAAGGTGGTGCTAGTTTCGTAAAAAGAGGTTTTAAACGGCTATATCTTGCCAAATATTCGCTGTACAGAAAATCTACGAACGGACAGACTTAAGTTATTAAAAACCTACGTCAAATAACTAAATGTTACTATTAATCGCGAATAACTTAAAAAATAATAGTTTTACGAAAAAAATGTACAAATTATTTTTGGCTTTGAATCACTTTTTCGATTTATTCCTACAGTTAAAATGTAATAAAGAAATTCCACCACCAAGATGAGTTGGCAACCACCTTGAGGGTTTTGGCGCCCTTCAAATGATATAGATTTTGATTCTTGGGGCCTTCTCTACCTTCTGTTAAAATTTAAAGTAATTCCTTGCAGAACTAAAGAATTGCCAGGTAAAATTTCTTGAACTAATATACAATGTGTTCCAAATGTATGAAAAGTGCAAAATATCTCAAAAATTAAGGGCCATAGAAATAAAAAAGTTGCATACAATCTTATGATGACTTTGGACTGAACCTTGAAAGTGGCAGTTATACATATTTTAAAGTCAAATAATTTTTTTAATGAAAACCCGCAATTTTCATTACAGAAATCAAAACCTAGGCTTACCACATCATCCATAATTGTGTAATCATGAGGAGGAGTCCTTTCTCCAGCTTTGTGATGTTGAACAGATTTAACTCTTAATCTACCATGTTCTTTGAAAACCCATTGACTGATAGCAGTGGCAACCTCTTCATTTCCTGATTTTGTAGCCTTAGAACCTCCCTAAAAAATTATTTTAATTGGGTACTTTTAAGAAAATTAATAACAGACACCAATCCAAAACAACTTTTTTAAATCATATAGGTAATAATAAAAATTTTCTGGAAAAAATAAAAACAAAAATTGCACAAAATTTGTTAAATTAACATTTTATGCTAGTTTCTTTTTTTTAAGTATGACACTGTGTAACTTTTTAAGCTTACCATGACCAAAACATATTTTGTTGTAGTGTTATTTTCTTACAGGGTTGGCAAAATAAAAAGCCACTGGCTTTTTGTGGGAAAAAAACACTATAATTTTAAGTAAAAAGCCACCACACAAAAATCCATACAAAAGTCCAGTAAACAAACTATTTTTAACAGAAATACATAATTTATTAAAAACATAAAAATAAAACAGTACTTATTCTAGAATACTGAAATAACATAGATAATGAAAATACCCAATAATTTTACAAGTATGGGAACTCTCTCTGGATAAAGCCTGTTTTTAAGTCATTCCAGACAAATCTATAAGTATTAAATATTGTCTACAAAAAAACAAATGTTGCAGGACAACTATGCAGATGTAAAAAATCTGTCATTTTAATTCAATTATTATCTTTTTTATTAAATAATTAAATTTAGATTTGCAATGATTTTGGAATACAGTTCAGTGCCTTTTATTCGTAACAGCAGGTTATTTTGTATGAAATCAGTAGATCATTGCAAAAGACATTTTTAGTCTGCTGCCAATTTTCTAATTTGCCGATTTGATATTAAAATTTGAGGTGAGGACGGTCAAAAATTCAGAAAAACACAAAAATCCTTCAAAAATACAAAAAAACCACCAAAAACACAAAAAGCCAAAAATCCAGCCACCACTACACAAAGAGCCAGTTTTTTGCCAACCCTGTTTCTTATCATAACATATCCTAATGTTTAAATTTGCTCTAATTAGTTGTAAATCCAAAAATTAAATAAAAACCAATAAGGATTAAACTTACTTGTGCTTTTTCTACTGCTGAGGTAAAGTACTCGTCCGAGAAAAAGGATAAGGATCCACTAAATACAACTCTGGCATTATTCCTAGCTTGCAATCCAGCTATAAGAACAGTGTCTTTTCCAATAGCATGTGGATACTAAAAATTTAACACCAAAATAAATAATACAAAATTTTCTGGTTAATAACCCTTTTTAACATGATTAGTAAAAGTAACAAAGTGAATTTTATATACATACCTCTTTAATTGGTTGATCAGGTTGGTAACTATAAGCAGTACTATCAGCAGTAAGTAATGGTAAAACCAATGGATTTTCAGAATCAGCTAGAATACCTGTTCCTTGATACAGCAAAGGAGCAACACCTTCTTTTGGCCCAACTATTACTGGTGCATCAATTAGATTTTCTGATGAAATTACTAGTTTTGTATGTTGTCCTTCATCAGAAATGTCATAATTTAAATGATCAATAACGAAAGCACCTTCCTCATCAACCTAAACAAATAATGTTAATAATAAATTTAGCAAATATAATAATATTAAGATCAGGGCCATTTCTAGGGTGACTCGCGCCCTGGTGTAAAAAATTATTGGCCACCCCTAGAAGAAAATGTAAATTGAGGTATCAAAACTTTGAACTCCTTTCTTTATTTAAGTTTTCCACATTCATTTCACCAGCAAAACTGGTCCCCACTTTAAAATTACAACATTATCATATTCAAAAACCCTACCTCCTAAATACCACCCTTCATTTCAAAAATTTTCGCCTTTTAATTCACAAGTTTCTGCCCCGCAGCATTGCGCCCTGGTGCGTACCACCCGGTAGGCACGACCCTGATTAAGATGTTGCCCCAGTATATAAATATTAGTTCGTTTATATTTGGGAAGTCACAAATGACAATATATTTGATTCTTACAGAAAAATCTATGCTATTTTTTACTCTGGGTTATTAGCCCCTTTTATAAGGCAGAATTACTTATTAAAAAAAAAAAAAACAACTATACCTCATGACAGTGGGGCAGTTGCTATGCGGCTAATCAAAGCAGTAACAGAGGGGCCCCCAAGCTTAGGGGGGCTTTCGGGGTTCTACTTTAATTTTTTGCCCCAGGGTCCCTGCTGACCTAGCTAGGCCACTGCCTCATGAAACCCAAAAATTCTTACCTCAAAACCAACTTCAGAGGCTAATTCTCTTAGTACATCTCCAGTTACTTCGCTTCCTGCTACCAATACATTTCCACCATTATCAATAAACTGAGTGATGGAATCAACATTTAAGTTGCCCCCGAATTCCACAACAGATGGTGCGAATATAATAAGATTCTCATACAGGTATTCTCCATATTTCGAAAGAAGTAATGAAGAATCATCAGCAATCTTGAAAGTTAATGAATAACCTCTTTCTAAAAGAAATTAATAAGTTATAGGATTGTATTCAGTTTGTGTAAAATGATGGATAAACCACCAAGGAATTGTGGTGTACAAGCAGATGGAATTGAGTTGTAATTGTTGGGGAATTGTCATGGAATTTTGTGGAATGTAGAATTGTGGTGGAATTATATGAAAAAATAGAATTGTGGTGTACACATTTTGGTATATGTAGTCTTTTACCTCCTCTTTTGTATTTATTCAAAGTGATTACAAAAAGGCAAAAGAAGGCTTAGATCTGCCACTTCATACCATCAATTTCTAAAATTAAAGTGAAAATGTCATGGAATTGTGTAGAATTTAGAATTGTGTGGGAAAATTTGTTTTGCCGAAAATGTTCCATTTTCGAGATATCCATCATCAAATTTGAAATTTAAAATAATCTTATTTTTACTATATTTCTTTTTGCATAAAAATCTTGATTTAAAGACTTAGTGTCACACAATATTTGATTTTCACCTTTTCCTACATTTTTTTACATTAGTTTTGCATTAAATTGCATACCTTTACTTTGATAATGCTGCAAGCATACATAAACATAGGGCTTCATGACACACTGGGATTGAAATAATTCAAAGTAAAGCTATGCAATTTAATTCAAAAATAAAATAATGTAAAATACGTAGAAAAATGGGGTTTTAAAAGTAAAAAATTAAATATTGCATGCCACTTTAGCTTTAAATCAAGAATTATGTGCAAAAAGAAGGAGGAAATATAGTGAAAATAGGATAAGTTTAAATTTCAACTTTGATGATGGATATCTCGAAAAACGAAACGACCCAAAAACTCCCATATACCAAATTTCGTCAAAGTCGGAGTTGCCGCAAGCTTTTAAGAAATTACCCACAATTTTATCAGTGGTTTACCCCTTGGTGTAAAACTGCAAGTTTAGTAAACCCAAAATAAATAAAATAACAACCACTTCTAGGTTTGGAGCCTCTTCATAATCATAGGCCTTTAAAAATAAACACAATCAGCAGGCTTTTAATAAATATGTGAGCATAACAGTCACCACATTATGACTGAAAAGACTTTAAAGGATGTTCTTGCTAAATGTATTTAGGTCTTCTATCTAAATTTGCATGCAATTGACAGAACTTTATTTTCGGTAATTGTCTAGAAACTGTCCGCAACTCCGATTTTGACGAAATTTGATATACGGGGGTTTTTGGAGCGCTGATCACGAATCTGAAAGAATTTTAGTCGGAAACGTTTCGTTTTCGAGATATCCATCATCAAATTTGTACTAATCTTATTTTCACAATATTTTCCCTTCTTTTTGCACAAAATTCATATTATAATACTAAAATGGCACACAATATTTCATTTAACATCAAAAAACCCTTTAAAAACATTTTTTATTATTAATTATATTAATTTAAAAGCTTTACTTTAAACAAACTCGTGTATGCAACCATAAATACATCTACATATTGTATTTATGGTTGCAGCATTTATGGGTAAATTATTTTCAATTTAATGAAAAAAACGTGTAAAATAAATAAAAAACAGGTTTTTTAAAAGGTGTTTATAAAATATTGTGTGGCAATTTAGTGTTTAATAAAAATTTTGTGCAAAAAGAAGGCGGAATATAGTGAAAATAAGGTTAGTGTAAATTACTAGTTTGATGATGGATATCTCGACAACGAAACGTTTCCGACTAAAAATTCTTTCAGATTCGTGATCAACGCCCCAAAAAACCCCGTATACCAAATTTCGTCGAAATCGGAGTTGCGGACAGTTTCTAGACAATTACCTTATTTTCAAGTAGGTACTTCGGTGAATGTATTGCTGTAAAAACTTACCTTGCAGAGATTTAAAGAAAATTGAATGAGTTTCTTTAATTACTTGGTTGTCGAGTAGTACAAGGGTATTTCCTTGCGATTTAACACTAGAAAAAAAGTGCTAATAATAAAAATAATAAAAATTTCATCGTGTTTTTTACAGTTTTATTGATACACGTCACTAAAAACAAGAAATACCGACAAAAAATGGGTTAGGTTAGAACTACTGAACTACCCCAGCCGACCGCCTACCGACCAATAGGATAGTGACGTGTTGACAGTTGTTAGTTGGGGTCTAGTCAACACCACCTAGACAACATGTCATGTCATTTAGGTGGTGTTGGTCTAGTAGGTCATTTATCTTTAGTATTGTGTGGTTGGTCAGTAGCGTCACAAATGGTAATAAATATGTGAGAAACAAGTAATTTATTAAAACAATAATCGGCTTTATTCACGGGGTGGCTGGTGTATTGATGAATTTTTCATGTAAAACAAATACTAAAAATTTAATATTTAAAGGAGAACAAAATTTTAAGACGGGGAGTAGAATCCTGACTTCGAAGAAATACTGGGTGTTCCCATTGTCCAAAGAGTTTAAGGGAAGAAAGGGGGATGTTGACAATATTTTACTGGTAAAATTGTAATTTTATTTAGTACAAAATATAATATTTTTTTATTTATTTTTAAAGTGAGTTTAAAGTGCCCAATACCCCATCCGAGTTACGCACCCCAGGCGACGTATTTGGCTAAAGAAAAATACGTTGTCACAATATTGGTTGTCCTAAATTTATTATAAACTACTTATGTTTGTTCTTTATCTTCTGACGCCTGGAACAGCAAGGAAAAATTAAAAACGTCGGTCATCTTGTCACAATATCAATAATCAATCTGGTAAATAGTGGTCAAGGTACCTATCACATAGTTTATTACTTTGTGGTACCTATTTTGTAATATACGGAACACTGAAAACAAAACTTAACATTTATGATACTTGTTAATAAGAATTAAATTTCTGTTTTCTGATACCTTATATTTATGTTCAACGACATTAAATATTGAAAACGTACTGCTGAATTAGCATTCGCCTTGTTTGTTGGTAGTCTAAATAACCAATAACACTGATCTTCAACGAAATCCTCCTTTAAATAAAAATATGATAAATATGGAACATTAAGGGTGCTAATTATACATCCATGCCTTTAATTTTTGCTATCACATCGAAATTTTATGTAAAAGTTTTGTTTTATAATTGGTATAATTTTGGATTTTGGTCTGACGTCTTTGCATACATACTACTTTATTGTGTACAGATCAGTACTTGTAGACACAAAAAGAGTTCAATTCACCTTCATGTGGCGGCTTCATTGTGGCGGCTTCGGTTGTATCGGCGAGCGTCGATCACCGGAGTCAAGCAGTGAAATGCGCGCCCATATTTTGGATGGGTGTCCGGCGACAGCGGTGTTTTGGGCAGCGGCACACGGTGTTCTGCTTGGGGATGCGGACCGAGCAACAACCATCCAAGTTATGGAATGAATGGTGTGTGAATGAGAAGGAGTAGGGGTCAAGGTACAATAAGCCTTCAGGCTGCAGTGCACCACCTAGGGGGCGGTCGTCGGACCTGGGTGGGATGACCCCGAAAGGGTGAAAAAAAAACCACTAGCTTAACAACAATACCTTTTTATTTCTTACTGAATTTGATTACAATGATTGAAAATTAAAACGCTCCAAATCCAAGGCCTAACTTCTGGGATCTAATTAATTTTAGAAATTGAAACAATGGATTTTTTTAATAAAAATATGAGACAAAAATAAATGAGACTTATAGAAATATAAAGTTTAAAATTGTCATCATTGGTTCCAAGTAAAGAAAATGTTCTACCTTCACTCCTTATATAAGTAGCTCTTACAATTTTTTTTATGAAGGCCATGAATCAGTAGGGTGAACGCTTTGAGTACAGAGATGCAAAAAATAAAAAAAATGTTTCATTTTAGGATGACAAATTCGAAAGCTTATAATTAAGGAACACTATAATTTTAAAATTGGGTTGGATTACGAATAACGGACCATAAAATACTTTTCTAGAAGGATATGACATTTTTGTTTTTTGAAAATAAAAACATAAAAATTACCAACAAATGATTCAAAAACTTTGAACTTTTAATAATACTCTAAAATAAAATACCGTGGCCCTTTTAATAACTTTTTCTTGATTTTCTTTTCCGTTAATCTGGATGCAGTATCAGATAACTTAGCCAAAGGTTTAATCAAGACATATAGCCTAATGGAGAAGCGATAAAACGGTTTAGAAGCAATGTTTGCTGTTTTTGTTGGTTGATACATTTTTTGATTAATTATCTTCAAAGGAAAATAAAAAAGTTTGTTTTTGCAAGCCATCAGTGTAATCAAGGAGCTGCTTCAGCTTTCCGAATAAGGCCGATTAGTTGTATTCTATTGAGACATGATCAGTGAACAAAGTGATAAGTAAAAGAAATACATTTTTAAAAGAATATGATTTATATTATAGTCAACAAACATACATATAACAGCCATTATATGCTAGTAAAATACCATGTAATTGTTTTTTAATTAAAATTAACCAAGACAATATTCTGGTAATTATTCTATAGCCAGCTGTAATTTTTATCTACTGCCATTATTAAGTAGTGTATTACAAGTGGGAGTAGAACCGGGGACTAATCAAAACAGTATTTACCAGTAAGTAATAAATATTATTTATAAATATAGTAATATAAACTTATGTTAAGTAAACAAAATATTTATTTCTTTTATCTAGTGTAAATTTTCTAGCATTTTACAATATATTTATAAATGAGATTTAATGAAGCCAAAGTGGTAATTTAACGTCTACAGGTCCGTGGTATTCATTATGTGGTATTTGATGTAGAAAATCCATGTAATCCTTGGGTAATCCACTTTCTTCCGCGCCTTTTATAATGGTTTTCAAATATGCTACTGATGGTCGGTAATCTTGGGGAAGATCTTTTGGGTCCTTGATATCAGGAGGATTAGCAATTTGCTGGTATGTTCTTGCATGAACCTTTTTACCATCAGGTAAGGAAACGTCAACTTGTAATACTCGATATATGTTTTCATGGACGCCTTCTTGCCTAAAAATTAAATAACGTAGGTATTTACTTAAAAGATTTAAAAGTAGGTATATCGTCGTCCTCGGAAGAACTTGGATTAAGTCATTAAAGCGGGACCGATGCGCCACCGTGTTTACATGCCGACATTCGATGTCTTATCTCTACCTGTCAGTGATCTACACGCATTTGACCGTTTTTTCCGCACATTGTCTATGAACCTTTTGACTTAACTGATCGTGTACCGTGTGTTTTTGGTACGCTACTGATTTATAATTTGAAGATGGGGTCAGCCAAGATCGTTTCACTAGGTCAAGATCGTTTAATAGGTAAGGTTGCCTCATTACATCACATATGTACCGCACTGCTGGTTCCTTATTGGCGCCAACATAGCAAACAAGGATGTCTAGACGGATAATGCTATGAGGGCGAAAGAGCGCGATATACAATATTTAAAAATCAGCTAGAATAATCAATAATTTATTAATAGGAAATAAAGAAATTACGGTAATAACTGGAATTAACAGTATTTAAAAGTATTTCTTTAATATTGACAAAAAACACAAACTACACTATTAAAAACTTCATTAAATAATGAGCAAAATACATATGTGACGTATGGTCCGCCATGTTGCAAGGCTTACGAGGCAACCTTACCTATTAAACGATCTTGTGACTAGGTAAGGTTGCCTCGTAAGCCTTGCAACATGGCGGACCATACGTCAGCATGACGTCACATATGTATTTTGCTCATTATTTAATGAAGTTTTTAATAGTGTAGTTTGTGTTTTTTGTCAATATTAAAGAAATACTTTTAAATACTGTTAATTCCAGTTGTTACCGTAACTTCTTTATTTTCTATTAATAAATTATTTAACAATGATTATTCTAGCTGATTTTTAAATATTGGTTTATCGCGCTCTTTCGCCCTCATAGTATTATCCGTCTAGACATCCTTGTTTGCTATGTTGGCGCCAGGAACCAGCGCAGTGCGGTACATATGTGACGTAATGAGGCAACCTTAGTCAAACGATCTTGGGGGTCAGAAACGCCCTAGGCATTAAAGCCAAAACTTCAGAAAAGAAGAAGTAAACTCGTTATTACGTCACGTCAATGCTCCTATGCTCCATCAAGAATGTTTATCGAAAAAGCGGCGATACGAATGGTTAAAAAAGGTTTTTTTACCTATCTAAATTTTCCATGTCAACATTATCTATGTACCAGAGAGCTCCCCAGACCACTCCGGATTTCTTGGGTACGATTGTTGCACTACATCCTCTCCATCTTTTTGAATACTTTACAAAACTAAGTTGATAGTCCTGGAAAAATCAATATTTTAATCAAGGACAGAAATATCTACCTATGGTACTCAGACTTCATACATTTAAACGGCCTATATCAACTCTTTCAGCGGTAGGATTATTAATATGTATTCTGTGTGATAACAAATTGCTTCCATAGGCAAAATACAAAAATTTCCCAGCCATTCTTTGCTGCCTACAACTTAAAAAACCACTGCTCACTGCCTAAGGTAATTTTTACTAAAAACGGAATCAATTCGTTAGACTTGTCATAAGAGTGACAAGGAAGGACAAGTATTAGATATAGAATTTTGCAGGATCTATAAAATAAAAAAAAATATTTACTTAGATGAGTAATAACAAAGTTTACATATTTATGAAGGTACTTTAACCTAATTAACTTTGATGAAGCCAAATTTTCTGTAAAAGTGATATCAGTCTTGTTTTTGTTATTTTTAATAGGGAGGTCCTATCACTGGGTAGATATATTTAAAGCTTTTTTCATGAGGAGGGGTTTGACTGCCAAGAAATTTGATTTGAAAATTTGTGAACAGCAAAAAAAAATCCTTACCTTCAAAATACATGCTTCTTACAACTTGTTCTTTCTTTCATTTGGTATCAAGCAAAAGGAAAGGTCTCTCACCACAAATTACCTTTCTTACTCATGCTAAGGGGGACAAACCCCTCCCCTATATATGCCCATGCTGGGTCCTATGCTTATTTACATTAGGATAGCCAACCTAAGTAATTCATGTAAGTAAAGCAACTAAACTGGGCACTATCTGGACTATGATTGTACGAGATGGGTGATTCTCTGTAAACTCGTAATTGGCTTGTTCCGACCGATTTTGTCCAAAAAGTAATTAAAATATCTAAATAAATATCACTCATCAACTCCTAATAAAACTTTAATCCTAAAACTTTACGGGCTCATTATTTTTAGAACCATAACTGTTTCAATTTTTTTTCTAGGAGTGATAGACCTTTAAAAATACAGTCCCCTGGCTGTTCCCAACACTGTATTTTCTCCCAAAAATTAAATTTACGAAGAAATTGTTAAAAGTAAATTCTATTATATTTTCGTAAAACAAGGTCCCAATACGAATTTTATTTTATTTAGTAAACACCTGTGAAGTTTGCCCCAAAATTTTTAAACAGTCCCCTACCTGCATAATAGAAAAAACTATTATATTTACAAATGTTTTTTTAGTCAAATAAAACGCAAATTGTTGAGAAGTTGACATTCTTGCCGAATGTAATGTTCCTTGAAATAGGACATGAATTTTTTGACAAATGTTAAAAATATTTACCAGAGCAGCTTTTGTACGAGCTTACAGAGAAAAGCCCAGATTTATTTTAGTACCACCCTAAAAGGTACAAACGACCATTTCCAGCAACTTTATAGGGGATCCCCAGCGCTAGGTCTATACAGACTGTCCACAGATGGAGGTAACAAGAGGACAAATGGACCAAAAATTTCATTTTTCGAAAAGTCATTATTTATAAAAAATTTTGCTTATAAAAAAAATAGAATTTACGAAGCGAAAATGTTGGTTTTGTATACAGGATTTGCAAAAACTTTAAAAACATGATTTTTCTCCAAAGTAAACTACCTGTGCTTTTAATTTTTAGCAAAATGTATTGTGAATGATGTTCATTATCGATAAAAGCAATAATACAAAATTTTATTAAAATCCATAATTTGGCGAAAACCGGCGTTTACAGTTGAATAATTGTGTTTTGTATGAAAATAAATGTACTTCTGTCTAATACATGGAAGAGGCACCCTAATCCATGAAAGAAAGTGTAAATTTTTGCCCGATGCCCTTTTTTGCCCTTCAATAATTGATTTTCGGTAACCCCTTCAAAAAAAAAGTAATCTCAATTCAAAACTGATCACAAGGGACTCAACATTTACTCTTCTCTTTAGTAGAAAACACATTTTATTTATAAGAATTCGTTCACTTAGAGGCCATTGACAATAGGTTGTAAAATTTATAATTTTATAAATTAAGAAAGATTAAATTTTAAGAATAAAAAAGTATACGGTCATTGTTTACTTATCGGACACCACCGCGACTTTAATGATTTTGACATATGGGGATTTTGCGCTGATTTCGAATCTGAAAGAATTTTTAGTCGGCAACGTTTCGTTTTCGAGATATCCATCATCAAACTTGAAAAGCAATTTTACCTTATTTTTACTATATTCTCTCTTTTGCAAAGAATTACATTTACAATACAATACCTAGGAAATACAAGAAAACATAGAATAGGCTTGACAGTGCAGACTTGACAAAAACAAAATTGCCGATTTTCCGATATACAGGGTGTTTCTAAACAAATGCGGAAAACTTTAGGTGATTCCTTAGTTAAAATAAAGGGTAGTTTGCTCTATAAACATAGAGTCAAAAGTCAACCATTAGGGGGATATCGTATTACAAAAATGGCAAAAAATATGGTTTTTATTTTTTATCTCAAAAACGAAAAGTGCTAAAATAACGAAATTCTACGAAAATATGGCTGCTTTAAAAATATAGTTTCTAAATAATTTTGCACTTTTTTAGAATTAATGGAAGTAGTGGAAATAGACTTCCCCTATCGTTCTTGCTAACCAAATTTAAAAAGACACTTAAGTACGCAATACCTCAAAAAATATAAATTTGGATAGACTAGTTTATTTATAAACTTTTTAACTCCTGTATTTTTTTCGTTAAACTTACCAATTTCAAATACAAAAATAAAATGGAAATCATAACTAATTCTTTTTTTTCTGGTGTCACCTATTAAAGCATTTGTAATATGTCTTTATTTGGCATTACTTGGTAGTTTAAATACAATGCTTATTTCGTTTTTAAGTAACAACCTAAAAATATTTTTTTGTTAAATTTTTTTGCGATAACTTCCTTATGATTAAGTTTTGACCCGATCTTTATAAAGCAAACTACCCTTTATTTTGAACAAGAAAACACCTTCTGAAATTTTTGCATTTTGATTAAAAACACCCTGTATGTGGAAGCGGCGCTTAAACCCAGCCTGTCAATGTCAAATGTTTCGTGTGTATGACTGGGGAACGCGGTACTTTTTTGTTGGTCAAGCAGTGGCGTAGCTAGAGGTGTTGGAGCCCGGGCGAAAAGATAAGTCGGAGCCCATAGCATTTCCGTAAATGATTTCTTTTGGAGAGCAGAAAAAGGTCCACACCTCCAAATGGGGCCCTCCCACTGTAACATGATATACTTTCTTAAAGTCAGGGCTCCCCTTTCTGTACTTTTTCTTTGTAACAAAAAACTTGACAACCAAAAAAGAAAGGCCCTCCCCTTAAAATGGGGGCCTTTCTTACTATATTAATTATATCCTTTTTGTGGTCGGGGCCCCCTCTTTCTTCACTTTTTTTCTTAGAAAATTCTAGTTACCACAAAAACAAAGAAATCTTCCTTTTTTCCTTTTAAAAAACTTTTGAAGGCCCCTTCCAATAGGGGACCCTCGCTACGTTAATGCGGTCAAGTTTACGACAATGTTTTACATTACATTACATACAATTTTTAAATATTGTACCAAAAATCGTAAGGATTACAGTCACGTAACCCGCCTAGTCTGATACTTGAAACATGTGTTTTGAGCCTTAGGTTTTCATGACTGTAACCCTTATTATCTCTAGCAAAATGGTTAAAAATTACATGTAAAACATTGAGGTAAACTTGTCCGACAAAAAAGTGACGCGGTAATATTGGTAGTAATACAGGGTGATTTGAAAATCGATCACGAAACTTAAGGGGTGATTCTATTTGACAAAATAAGGGTAGAGCCTTATATAATTTTTTTCAAAATGTCATTCGTTTTCAGTTACAAGCCGTCAAAGTTCAATTTTTATTTTAGTCTTTTCGCCATATTGCATTTATTTTTTAACCAATCCAGTTGATATTTGGCACACAAATCGAGCTTTGCAGATTCTAAAATTTTAAGACAAAAGTACTTTTCTTAAATACCAATATATACCTAAAACTTAAAATTTATTTACATCATAACTTTTTTATTTTGACAGATATCGCAAAGCTGGGGGCGCCATTTTACAGACAATCAAAAACTTAAAAAATAAGGTACTCTTTATTAAAGTCGATAAACCTCACCGTTTAGGCACCAATAGACATCAAAGTTTTAATCAGTTTCAATCAAATTACCTACATACATACAGGGTGTCCAGTAACTCAACCGACAAACTTTATGGGGCGATTCTACAACAGAAAATAAGAAAAAACTTCATATAAACATATGTCCTAAACGTCTTAGTTTTTGAACTATGGAGTGTAAAAAATTAAAAAAAAAAGTTTTTTTTTAAATATCTGCGATATCTGTCAAAATAAAAAGTTATGATGTAAATAGATTTTAAGTTTTAGGTAAAGTGCCCTCTGACGGTATTTAAAAAAGTACTTTTGTCTTAAAATTTTAGAATCTGCAAAGCTCGATTTGTGTGTCAAATATCAACTGGATTGGTTAAAAAATAAATGCAATATGGCGAAAAACAAAATAAAAATTGAACTTTGACGGCTTGTAACTCGAAAACAAATGACAAATTGAAAAAAAATATATGAAGCTTTACCCTTATTTTGTCAAGTAGAATCACCCCCTTAAGTTTCGTGATCGATTTTGAATCACCCTGTATATGGATAATTTATGGGTTAATAGATCTTGTGGTAAAAACAAAATAAGAATGATGTTTTATTTATTTGGACACGAGGTGTAACAGCAGTTATAATTTTAAAAAATGTGTTTCCGTATAGTTTATTAGCTTTCTATTTGAAATAAAATTAGTTAAATTTTATCAAAGCTATGAATAAAAGTTTCTCTTTAAAAAGTAACTTTACTGTTAACTTCTTATCATATTTAATCTCTTCCAAATTTGTGGGTATCTTCTGGTTTGTCGATTCTAACTAACTCTTCAGCTACATTAAAGTATCCCAGGTATTCAACTGTGTCAGGTGTAGTATCATAATGGTAATGTCCAGCTTCACCGTGGGTGCCAAAGCTATGGAAATGTTGGACTCTCAAATCTAGGTCTCCCTAAAATCATTGACAGGTTTAAATTCGAATTATGGGAAATGGTAGTATTTGTAAGTTTTTATAAGATAATCAGAAAATTAAGCATATTTCAGTTCTGTTTAATAAAAAGTCGTACAACAGTTGTATCGTGTAAACCTGCCTGCAATATCCAGTATTTCAAAAAAAGTTATACAAGAATATACAAAAATACATCATTTTTTAAAACCATATGATGGGGTCAATCCATTTTAAATTATTTCTTATAAATTAATTTTATTTTTAAAAAATAACAACAAATATATTTATAAAATTACAAAATTTACCAATGAATGATCTATAACAAAATTCGAATTAATTAATTTAGAAAAAATATATAAACATCTGTAACAATTAAAAAGCAGTAATTTCTAATATTTTGTAATAGCACCGTTTCATTCGAAAATTTTATTTAGCCTACAGGGTATAGAAGAATAAAGGTTTGCAATTAACAGAGGATCATCACTTAACTCACCCCATCTTTGTTTAATCAAATTTATCAACGTGTCTCTATTTTGTGGTCTAAAATTTACATAGTATAATTTTTTAGTCATTATACCTAGGGTCCGCGCGTTTAGTAAAGAGGCCACCGAGGCCCTCATGCCGTATTTAAAATGTTATTTATTTTTGTAAAACATTTCTTTAAAATGCCTACTTTCTAGGTAACGATACGAAGGCCTCGAAACCGCAATTGAAAGAGAGTTACAGAAGATTTCGCGTAGATGATGATGATGTCGGTGGCCTCTACGCCTAAACGCGCGGACTTTACATGTTTTCAATTATATTGACATCAGGACATTTTGCAGACCACACCATAGTTTCAACATTGTTTGTTGCAAACCACTCTTTATTATTGGGCATTATGGACTGGACAATTACCTTGCTGCAATTTGAAATTGTTTTCAGGGAAATAATGTCCAACACTAGGCAACATCACATTTTACAAAATATTTTTATAGGTAATTGCGTTAAATCTTTCATTTAAAATCCAACACACCCCCAGTCCATGTCTACTTAACCACACCCACACATTTACCGAAAATCTTCCAGATCAGTCAGAATTAATAATATATTCTTCATTGTATCTAGTTTTATTTGGTCTGTATACTCTGATATGTCTGTTGGAAGTTGATTGGAACACTTTTTTTTCTCAGTGAACACCACATTTTCCCAAATTTCCCTTTAGAATATTGGTGAGGGCAAAAACTTATGTTCATTACTTAGAACTAACATCTTTGCAGCAACATACTTTTGAAGATATGAGTTTTTAATCCTCCGACAGGCCGTTGGTCGAGATCTTGGGATATTGGTTCGTTCTATAATTTAGAGCAACTTGAAATGGATTGGCTTGTAAATGATTGAATTGATAAGGACATCGTCTTCTTCATAGGTGAATATTCTAGGTCTGCCTGTTGGTTTCTTTTTCTCCAGCGTTCCTTTAATTTCCCTTTTACGTTAAATTTTTTGCACTGTATTTTTACTGGTATTCATAATATGGGCAACATCTCTAATCAGTATGCCATCTTGTATGTGGGCAATTACTTAAGCTCTTTGAATAGAATTAAGTTGTGGCATATTGTTCCAATAAAAATCAAAAACTTTTCTTGTCAAAAACCGACTAATCGATGTCAGTGACAAATTTAAAGACATTTATTAAACCCTGATTTACACTAGCCTAAAAAAGATGTACAACACTTTTATGAACAGAACTGTACGTGCTGTGCTGCATCGCGTCGCACGCGTTATACGTGTCTCAATTTGGAGATGTAAAATTGAATCCAATAAACAATTTTTCTAGTTTACTACTTACTCCGTCATTGCTTGTAAAGGTTCCAACTGCCGTTAATGGTGCAGACATTTCATAAAATTTTAACCAGTTGTTCAGAGCTTCGTCATCTGTAAAATAATAAAAAAAAATGTAGGTTTATCACAAAAAATATAGCAAATATAAATAAAAAACTTTTTATTTTATAAAATTTTCTTTGTCAAGAACTAAGAGTCTAAATAGTTTATGATCCGAATTAGAATTAAGCGACCTTCACCCATATCTTTTTTTTTATCTTTTTGACATCCTACGAAGGCATCGGCCTAAATACCAGTGTACCGTGGGCGTCGGGTTATTAGATGTTTAACCCATCGTTCCCCCTGATCCGTCAACGTTGTCCAAACACTGAAAAATGCAGTTATGCATTTTATAGCACCTTTAGACATCGCGGTAGTAACACCACGGTCGTTACTTTAAAATAACTATGTCTCCCCCGCTGGAAATCGAACCGGCTACCTCTGGCTTCGAAGATCAAAGCTCTGTCCTCTGCGCCACGGGGAGACTGCTTACCGAAATAAAACTGTTTTATATCATATACTGTATAAGCATTAGTAAAAAGTATATCGGCCAGTAATACAATAACAAAACAAGCACTATTAATCACCCATGTTTACATGCCGGTATACACGTTAGACTATCTCTTTTTCTCACATTGCCTAAGGTTATAATCATTTAGCTGATCCTGTATAATAAGAATGATGCTATCTACCCTTGACTGGTTTACGGTTCAAGAAAGGCTTTATTATCTTACAATGGTTTTTTTATTTAAAATAATGGGTTGTTACCAAATTATTTTGATCAATTTTTAACAATGAATAATCAAGTTCATGACTATAACACGCGGAACAATAATAATTTTTATTTAACAAGAACCAGACTGCATTTGTCCGAGGCATCATTGTTTGTTAAAGGTGTATCCCAGTATAATAGGTTGCCAAATGAAATTAAGTCTAGTCCAACAGTGCCAATATTTAAGCGTAGATTGACCAAACACCTCAAAATGTTGCTTTTAGCTAAACTGTGCATGTTAATTAATTTTTTATTGTGAATTTTTAAAATTAGTGTGGATATTGTATTTGTTATTTATAAAAATTTTAACTTTTGTATTAGGTAATCCTATTTAATAAAGATTATTATTATTATTATTATTAAAACAAACGTATCGCCATTGCTTAGTTTCACAAGTGTCAAAATTGTCACATTAAACCAATAGAATGGCTTTATTTTGACACTCCGCTTCCCCAGCGTTTAAGCGGCTGAGTACTCCTGATAAAAGCCATTATACAGGGTGTGCTAAAAGTTTTGAGGTTACTTGTTAAGGAGAAATTATGATTTGTATTAAAAAAGGTCAAAAACTTACATTACTACAATTTAAACCTAATATAAAAATAATTAGTAGTTATAATTTTTAATAAAAGTCAAAAACAAATTTTACAAACAAAACACCATATCAGATTTTAGCGATTTTGCTATGCATTAAAATGGCTTTAATTTTTTTAAACAGAAACCGTTCATCGTACGAAAAAATAACAGCTGAGACCGAATTAACTATAAAATGAATGAATATTTTAAAAATAACATTAATTCAAAGAAAAAGCAGGGGCGTACTATTTTGTTCTTGAAAAAAATTCAATATAAATCTTGTTTGAACGCCAAATGTAAATCTTTTTAAAATAAATTTACAGCAAAAAATGTAATGTAATGGTTAAAAGAAGTGTAGCAAATTTTGTGGACATATCTGGAGTGGTAGAAAAGGTATAATAAAAAAGGCATTTTTTCGTAAAACTTTAACACCCTGTATCTTTGAAACGAAGCATTTTTAAACATAATTTTATTTGAAAATTTTTCCTCTTTTCTTGCAAGATGAATATATCAATAAAATATCCCTGTATAAACAAGGTTGTTAGTTTAAGAAATATTGAAAGATAGTTGGAGTAATTTGGTCTATCATTATTTTTAAACTATTTATATATACTTTCATTGATAATACATACAACGCCAAAAGTCTTGGTTCCCCGGTATATCTTGGTTATAAAGAATCCTAAAATGTAGTATCAGATAAAAATATTCTTTTTTTTACGAAATAAAAAGATCACATACTTATTTGAAGATAAGAGTTTTTGTGGTTTTTGCGAAGATTTGAAATTGTTTAGCTACTTTTATTTAGTTTTTGCATTTTTAAATACGCAAAGTTTACATTGGTTCTATCTGAAAATGCCAGGACGTGAAATTTCTGTTTGTAACAGAGCAAGCATAATTGCTCTGCATGGATCTGGATTTTGCAATCACCATATTTTAGCCAGTTTAAATATTCCAAGATCTTCTGTGAGTCGAATCATCAACAGGTATCAAGAAACTGGAAATGTGGAAAGATTGCCTCATAGCGGATGGTCACGTGTTTCTACCGAAAGGGAGGACAGATATGTTATCCAATTTACCCGACGAAATCGGAACGCAACGGCCCCAGCCATTAGAGATCATTTCAAGGTACGTTCAATCGCGTAATTTCCACCAATGCCATTTGCAGAAGACTTCACAGCGCAAATTTACGGGCCAGAAGATTTTTAAGGGTACTTCTTATTGCCTCGACACCGTGCTGCCTGCCACCAGTGGGCGAGAAACCATAGAGAATGGCTTTTAGCCTAGTGGGAAAGAGTCCTTTTCTCTGACGAATCAAGATTCGGTCTGGTCAGTGATGACCATCGTCAAAGGGTATGGAGAGCCAGTCAAGACTCAACTATCTTCGCGAAGTTGTTCCCTACCAAGGAGGGACAGTTATATTCTGGGGGGAATAATGTACAACCGTCGAACCCCATTAATTCGCATACAACAGCAGCAAACATTTATTAGGCTATAAGTATTATTGGTATTATCCTTTGAAAACGTCTGATTTATATAAATTTGTCTATGTTAAACCTACCTGTAAGGGGCGTTTTTGAAAAGTCCCTCATAACGTGTTGTTTCACTTTTCCTTGACCAAGTAAAAACGTGCCTCCAATACCTACTAGTTGGTCTTTACTGTAATGGGCTTCGATTGAATTCCTAAGGGTTTCAATAAAATTTTTCTCCCCTGTACGTTTTCTAACGTGTACTTTAATTACCTAAAAAAAAAATATTTACAAAATAGTTATATAGGTTTATACTTTATACTAGAGATCGTAATAACAATAATTATCATTCTAACTATGAGCATTATCAGACGAGGCGTAAGCCGGGGCTACTAAGGCCTCGGCCACGAGGACAAGCATAAACGTCGAGCGGAAAGTATCAAATTTCTTGTACTGGTAGCCGGTAATGTAATAAATATTTTGTTGTAAACAGCGTCTTCAAACCAGTTTATATACATTAGAAATGCTCCGCGGATAATATTTGTTCGTTTCGAGTGGCAGCGGGAGGACTTTTTGCTCGAGTATATTGCAGACTCGCCAGATTTAAAAATAAACATTCTTTTATGCTACTATAAAAAGATCAAAGGCAGCGCTATTACATTTTCTGGTTCCCGCTGGCCGCAGACGCTTGGTATCGTGGCGGTAGCCTAAGGGCTCGGCCACGATAATAAGCGTAAGCGTCGAGCGGAAAGTATCTCTTTATGTTGCCGGTAGTGACTACAATATTTTGTGGTAAACAACGTCCTTAAACCAGTCTATATACATTAGAAACGCTCCGCGGATAATCTCTATTCGTTTCGAGCGGCCAGCGGCAGGGCTTTTTCGCTCATGAATATTGCAGCCAGTGATTTAAAAAAACAAGTTTCTTTTATTCTTGCACAAAGATCAAAGATAGCGCTCTCACATTTTCCGCTCTACGCTGGCTACTTACGCTTAGTTATCGTGGCCGAGGCCTAACTCGGAGTAAATTCCAGCAAGCGAGCTTTCAAGCCTATGAACTAGCATTTTCTTGTGCGTATAGTAAAAATTATACTATTGAAGGGATAAGCAGCAAAAAGATCCAAGGTTCAAATTTGTTATTCTAAAATGTTTGACTTTAAGGTCAGTTTTGTAGAGAAATATTGCACAGTAAAATATGGCCAGGCACTAATAATACCGGCCTTATTTTGACATCTGAGCTTGCGCAGATGCATGGTGGGATAAGGAGTCTCTTAATAGGTATAGTGCCTATCTTTATTTATGTCGGTTTTAGGTCGGGCCTTATTTTGGTCTTATTTTAACTTCGGAACTGTTCGTGTAAACCGAACGGCTGCCGAGCACAAAATGCGAAAAGTTTTTAGAAGTAAAAATACTTAAAACCTTGCTTTTTAAATGTATTTCTTTAATTGTGTTAAACAAAACCTTACAAAACAAAACAATAAAGAAAAACAACTAAAATTTTTCCCCCTTTCTTTAGGTTAATGGTACTGTAAACATGATTTGCAGTAACTCTAAATTGTGAGTACAAGCACTATTTAAATAAGGCCGGTATTAATAATTCCCGAGCTTAATAAGGCAACTTGCAATAATTCTCTAATACTCGTTTCCACTCAACCTTTTAGGGGTTTCCTAACGTTAGGTAGAGAATAACTTACGGTAACCTAATATAAGTTATTCTCTACCTAGCGTTAGGAAACCCCTAAAAGTCGGTGGAAACGGGCATAAGATTGCTTTGTTGTCAAATAATTTTCAGCTTTATCTGTCCAAATTGCACTTAACCCATTTTGAGGCAATTGTCACTTAGATCCTTTTGGTTTTTAGAAATTTAATTGTCTTGCTAATAAAATACTCCTAATACCTTTCCTGGTTTGGCTTCTGAAGAAAAGAGGTTTCCAAGAAGAGCGACTCTAGTTTCATTATTTGGTAAAACTTGAACAACCATGTGTTCATCGGGGCCGTGCACTTTCGAAATTCTGGTCTGTTGATCTACTTTGCCGTTTGCTATATTTAAGTTCACAATACCCTGAAAATAAGTTATATACTCTCAGTTTTATTACGTATAAATTAAATCATAAAGGTATCATTTTAAAAACTTTATTAATTTTACAAGGGTATCAAAAATATTAATGAAACTGATTTTGGAGTTATCAAAAATTAATTATTTTAGATTTTGAGAATAAAATAACCTAAAAAAACTTTTATAATTTGCTTTTCAAACACCTGCTTTCTCCAAATTCCTACACAACACAATTTTTCAGCTGTAAACGAATGTGATCAAGGAGTTTTCGCCATATGAAGTTCAATTAAATTTTGTATTATTGTGGTTATCGATTAGAAACATGATTCTAAATAAATTGTTCCTCATGACATTTTGCTTAAAAATGAAAAATAAAGGTAGTTTACTCTTGGAGAAAAATTATATTGTCTAAGTTTTTGCGAACCCTGTATATAAAATCAACGCTTTCCCTTCGTGAATCCTATTTTTTTTACAAGCAAAAATGTTATAATAAATTTTTTGTCCATTTTTCCTCTTGTTAACCCCATCCGTGGACAGTCTGTAGATAGCTCTGTATAATTTACAAAAAGTATGTATCTTTTATCTATCAATCCTGAGCAGCTATACAGGGTTTTCCAACTTTATACACGAAATAATTTCGCCCCTGTACAAGGCACAAAAATAAAATTAAAATAAAAAATGTTTATTTGGATACACTCTTTTTATTGGCAGTACTACTTAATATACACTTCTCCAAGAAATTAAAGCACCAGCCTGATTTTCTCCCTAAGCTTCAATACATAAATGCTTTAATTTTAATGGTCATAACTCTTTTAATAATTAAGTTATTAAGACAATTACAAAAAAAATGTTAAGGAAAGGTGAAGCTTAAACTTTGGCGTAACCGTTGGTATTTACAGTTATCAATACATTCTACGGGGTGGTTAAAAGTTTTTGGCAAAAATAAATAATTTTTAATCGCCCTGTGTTGTTGAAAGGCAGTAATCATATTTGCGAATAAATTATACCCTTACTTATTTTTGATGTTTTATCATCACAAATTTAATTACTCTCTTTTAGCAGCACATCATACGAAGAGATTAAAATATGTGTTTTTTTTTTACTTTTAATCACCCTGTAAAATGTATTGTTAAAAGTAAATAACATCGGTTACGCCAAAGTTACAGCTTTACCTTTCCTTAACATTTTCTTTTTAATTGTCTTGATAACTTAATTAATAAAAGAGCAATTAATATTTAAATGAAAGCAATTAGTTTTTTTTTAAATGGGTCACCCTGTATAGTTTAACAAATTTTGACTCTGTATTAAATTCTATATCGAAAATGTATAACACACTATAAGTCAATTTGTGTGCTGGTTTTCTAGTCTAGGAGTACCGCCATAAATATTTTAAATTTTTCTTAATTATTTACTAAAAAAGGTTAAATAAATGTTTCTATAAAAAGCAAAAATTTGTTAAATACTCGGTTAAAGCCATTGCTTACTTACTTCGCAGTTCACACCAATATATGGATGAGGACCAGCGCCAGCACCAATCAGAAGCGAAGGATCTGCTCCAGCTAAATTTGCTATATCCTTAAGATCATACACTTTCTCCCTGTTAACTAAAGGTAACAGATACGGGGGACCTCCAAATTCAATAAGTTTTGGGTTTCCATTAAGACCTGCATTATAATAATAAGTGTTCTTTATTATTGTGATGTAGTATACACGAGTAGCACCTTAGACCACTCTGTACTGTCACTCTCCCACTTATAGCATATCATATCAATACCTTAATTCGCAAACGTATTTCCCATATATCTCAATATTAGAAACGTTTCGGAGATAACTAAAACTGTTTGCCTATGATTTGCACTCCTTTAGCCTGCGAGTTGAAATGTTAAATGTTTAATTACTTGTCACTGACTATAATATGACTGGAGGTGTGAGGTTTTCGGGTAACGTTCGTTCATAATTATTTGCGAAACCTTGGTACTAATATCATTATAATAAGGTCACAAGCAAGCAAGCTAACGTCTTATTGACGTCTCTTTTAGTCATTTTTGGTCACATTTGGTCAGCAAAGACGTCATACGATGACGACAATATGACGTTAAATTGACCTCCCAAGTCACAGATAAAAGACGTCCCGTTAATGACGTCTTTAAGATGACGAAAATTGACGCATATACTCTTTTTTAAAGGCTAAAATGATACATTTTATTTGAAAATTGAAATAGGAAAAACACCTTACTGCTTACAATTTCCTTGCACTGCAAGGTCGCATCTCTGGGGACACTGTCCAACCTGGAGATGCAGATTTTTACTCAAGCCGAAGATATTTCCTTCAAAGCTAATTGAGATCACTAACCGCAGACCAGTCTCGAAATATTTTAATTTTAGTCCCATCGGTTTAGGCAATAAAAAGCTAAGATGTTGAATAAGCGTGGTAGTTTATTGTCCATTGCGCCATCTATCGGTAGAGTTTTTCAATTATATTAGTTTTATTTTTCTGTCATATGATATTTCGGTTGGATTTTGACACGAATCATATAATGTCATAAAATTTGTCTGGCGGGTTTTCTAAACATGACGTCATTATATTTTTATGAGCTAGTATGACGAAAAAATGACGTCGCAAAGACGTCACTTCAACGACGTCAAAAACACGTCATTAAAAATGACGTCATAATTTTGGTCTTATGACGTCCCATGACCAAAAATTATCAATTTTAGGTGTTCAACCAATTATAACCGCGGTAATAATTGGTGACAACTTGACGTATTGTTTAAACGTCAACATAACCAATTGGTAAATACCGTTTTAGAATTGGTTCTTCGCTTAAAATTGATGAATGACTTAAAAATGACGTCAGCTTGCTGCTTGGGGTATATCATCAAAGGGCATTAAATCATGGATCATGAGGGAATCCCCAGTGGATAAGAATTCCAAGACAGCGCAAGCGAAACAATTCGTAAAGGCATTCTCGCCGGAATTTAATCAAAGACCTGAACCCCACCCGGAAGGCAGTAAGCAAGAATTATAGTGGGTCAACTAACAGGGTCATTGCAGGCTGAATAAACACCTGAAAACAATAGGCCTGGCAAAAGAAAACCTATGCAGGTTCTGCCAGGAAAAGAAGAAACCGCAGAACACATAGGGTGCTACTGTGAAGCATTCTGTCGTCTGCGGTTTGCAAGGCTGGAGTGAGGAAAAACCTAAAGCAGCAACATTTACCAAGAAGCTAGTTTTAAGCTGGTGGAGTCTTGTTTAAAAGACCGGCTGGGATAGCGTGCTCTAACATAGGGACAAAGAATACACAATAAACCTGAGCAGGTTGCAGTGTTAGAGGATTACAATCCACCTTCAAGCTAATCTAATCTAACGTTCGTTCACTGCCTAGTTAGTGGATGGTGCATAACCCTCGTTTCACACTAAGCCCTTTTCGCCGGACAGAGTGATAAATAATTATACGAAGCGTTTAAGGTTTGCCGACTTTCCGCGTTCTCTACGTGTGAAATGGTCTCACAAGACTCCATATACACATCGATAGCGTTGGTCTGTCGCCCGCATTCCCGGCTTCCGCTAATGTGAAAAGGCAGTTAAGCTCAATTTCAAACAGTTCTGAAGTTACCAGGTTTGCGAATTAGAATAACGATATTAAGGGACACTATAAAACTTATAATTGAAACCTTTACCATCCCTGTCAAAAAAAAAACAATACAATCCCATAGAACCGTTGGAAACCATTAGAATCTTTTTCGTTGTCATTTATGAAACAAATAATGATGTCGTAGTAATTGAAATTGAAATATTATTTTTTTGAGATGAGGTTACCTTTGCCTGCTAAGAAGAATGGTTTTTGTGTCAGGTCCGGTGAGTCTACCACTTCTACGCTTACTTCTGCAAAATTTGTTGGTAAATATGACCTAAAAACTTAATAAGAAAAAAGTAATTAGAAAAACCGAATAGTAGTTTTTAAACCCAAATATAGAATAAAATTTTAACTAATAAAAAGTAAAATAGGTGCAAAAAAGATGAATATACACGTCGTGCCATTTTAAAACTTTCACTTTCATGAGAAATTTTTGCCAATGCATGGAAAGTTGGCGGTCTAAAGCGGGACAATAGTTGTTTGGTTTTGCCCAAATGTTTTTTTGTACTGCTTTGTTATGTTGTATTTTTAATTTAAATTAATTTATAATTTAAAAATCAACAAAATCCTATTTCCCTCGCTTTAGTTTAAAATTAACCACGCCAGTGGGTATAGAAGGCCCAGTTTTTAAAACAATTGAGAAAATAATGTAAAATAATTTGCTCCCCACTTTTGATATTCAATATGCACCATGGGTAGTGTATATATGAGGGTTGGGGGATTTGAACCCCCCCTAGCATGAGTATGAAAGGAAATTTGTATGGAAAAGTTTTTTATCTGTTATGTTTTTAATGCGAATGGTTATGTGAACCCTCTCTTTAACATACGAGAAGAAATAAAGATGAGAATATGTTGTAGTAAATTTTTTTGTTCTTCTTCAAATGTTTAATATACAGGGTACATTTCTACGTTGATAATAAAATGCAAGAAAATAAGATCATTTTTCAAATAAAATTATCTTCGAAAATGCGTTGTTTCCAAAATACAGGGTGTCAAAGTTTCAAGAAAAAAATACCTTTTTAACACGCTTTTTAATATAACTTTCCTACTACTCCAGATATGGCCACAAAATTTGGTACACTTCTTTTAACCATTGCATTACATTTCTTGCTGTAAAAGTTTTTTTTTTTAATTTACCAGTGCCGTTCGAACAAGATTTGTAATAATTTTTTTTTCATGAAAAAAATAGTACGTCACTGCTTTTTCCTCAAATCAATATTATTTTTAAAGTAATGCTACATTTACAACCAATTCTGAAATTTCAAATTGACATTTAAACAATTGGTTAAACTTCACTTATCAAATTTGGATTTGACAAGTGAAGTTTAACCAATTGTTTAAATGTCAAGTTGAAATTTCCAAATTGGTTGTATATGTACTATATTCACGAGGCTTTAAAAACCGCCATGCATTCCAAGATTCTATTGGTTACAACTGGTCAAGTGGATGTTACATCCTTATTGGTCCGAACATGACGGCTGACAGCGCGGGCTATTTCAAATATTTTAAGCTGATAAATTTTAAATAAAAATAACGTGCAAATAACTTGTATAGTTTAACTTAAGAGTTTAAATGGCGTAAAAAATATTTTATTTAAGTTCCAATAGTCCGTTTTTTTAAAGTTTTTGTAATATTAGGTTTAAGGCACTCTAAAAATCACAAAGTTATTTGAAAATAGATATAATTTAGTAAACTAAGTGGGGAGTATATTATTTTATTTGCGACAGTTCCTATTATAAAATGACAATATTTGTACAATTAATGTTATGTTAATTTATTTTACTTACAATTTAGGATGATTTAATGCACTGTAAATAAAATCCAGTATTGAAAAAATACTATTTATTTGTACTTTTTTGTGATATTATACAACAGGCTAATTCTTAGTTTACACAACACTTTAACTATAGGTATTTATTTAGATAAAAAAGTTTCATTTAGTTTATTTTTAAAATTTCATCCTTCTTGTTCAACTTTTATAGAATGTTTCTTTTTTAAATGATAAATAAGATCATCACCATTTCTAAAAGAGCAGTCACTACAGTCCAAACAAACAAAACTATATTTGTTTCCAGAATAAGAATGGCAAAACACACTTCAACCACACAGAACTAAAAAACACACAAGAAAAGCGCCAAAAGCCTTAACCTCAATAACGCAATAATCACGTGTAATTTTTGACCAATAAAATCATGGAATTCGTAGCGGTTTTTAACGCCTCGTCTATAATCTTTACTTTGGAGTTATTGTGGTCTCTTGATATTTTTAATACGAAGAACGGTTTTCGTTAAAAAAATAAAAGCCATTAGGATGCACGGCAATAAAATCGCTAAAATCTAATATGGTGTTTAGTATGCAAAATTTGTTTTTAACTTTTATTAAAATATGTCTGTTCGTAGAGAAATAACAAACTAGTTAGCGCCAATCAGATTTTACAAATACGTCAGGTGACCAGTTAGCAAACGGTCACCCGACTAAATAATTATACCCGATTGGCGCTGACTAGTTTGTGATTTCACCACGGAACAGGGCTATTATAACTACTAATTTTTTTTTGTTAGATTTAAATTGTAGTAATGTAAGTTTTTGACCTTTTTTTAATACAAATTAGACAAAAACAAATTTTACATACAAAACGCCATACCAGATTTTAGCGATTTTATTGCCGTGCATCCTAATAAATGGATTTTATTTTTTTTAACGAAAACCATTCTTCGTATTAAAAAATATCAAGAGACCACAATAGCTCCAAAGTAAATGAATATTTCAAAAATAATATTGATTTGAGGCAAAAGCAGTGGCGAACTATTTTTTTTTAACAAATACATTTTCGAACGCCTCTGGTAAAATTTTTAAAAAACTTTTACAGCAAAAATTTAATGTAAAGGTTGAAGGAAGTATACCAAATATTATGGACATAATATCTGGAGTGGCAGGAAAGTTATGATAAAGTTAATATAATATAGCACCCCACGCTTTTATTCTGAAGTGACAAACTCTTTGTAATGAAAAATTATTTTCTAATTTTTAGTTCGGTTGCATATAAAAGCGTGTTTTTTAGTTTTTTAAACTATTATTTATTTTTCATTTTTTAGTTCGATATGCATGTATGTATGTATGTATGTAAAAATGCTCCAGTTTATTCACTAAAAATTCCTTCGCCATTTTGTCAAGAGTAGCTAATAAAAGCGTGTTAAAAACACAGTTTTCTTTAAAGTTCCTGAGAAAAGTTTGGGATGTTGCAAAAGATGGCAACACAGGTGTTAATAATCTAGCGCATTCGCCATTCAATATTGTTTTTATAATATAAAGGAATTTTTTTATCCTGGCGATCCTAATCAGGATAACGGGATACTGTTTGCAGATTATTGCAAAGGGCATTTTTTTCTTAAAACTTTAACACCCTCTGTATCTCGAAAAGGAAGCATTTATTTCAAACATAATTTTATTTAAAAGATGTTTTTATTTTCTTACATTTTATACTGTGTTAAGAAAAATATATCAACTTAAAAATAAACCCTGTATAACATTTTGTAGTGATGAAAAGAAAGTATTTTAAAGGTCGAGTCTTTTTTTTCAAATTTCTATACCACATTTCTTGGGCACTTAACCCCCTCCCCCTTATCATAAAAAAAACTATAAATACTTCCGTGATACATGTCTTTCGTACTTTCAAATATTTTAGAAAGAAAAAGCAGGACGAATTATGACTGACTTAAATACCTTGAGCAACTTCCTCCAATGAAGGTTTATGAAGAACTTTTTTCTCCACCGGTAAAGTCTTTTGATCTAAGCAAGCCATGTCACTAAAACAGAAATACAAAAAAAATTGCCAAAAATGGTTATTAAAAAAATTATATCAATTTTTAAGGGGGCTTTTCCTAAAAAAAAAATCAAACATAGTTGAATCGGCTCAAATCGACTAAATTCGTACAATTATGCGATTTTTACGATATTTTCTCTATTTTTAAGGGTTCCTTTGAAGGGAAAAATTTTTTTAAAAAATTTAATTTAGCTAAAATTACTATTTGCTGGAGAATTTCCAATTTTAAGGATGTAAAATAACATTATTTATTTTTTTTTAGGGTGTTTTGGTTAAAAAAAAAAGTTGAAAATGATATCAAATATACGAAAAAAAAAAAAAAAAATTTGCCAAAAAGTCTTAACCCTAACAAATCGTACTTTTTCATACATGTTTGGCTACCTCCTAGAAAACGCCACCAGAGGTGTGCAAATCAATTCTTTTAACCGATAATAAATATACGACCCAAGAAAACGTATTTTTTCATACATATTCTAGTCAATTCTAATCGTGCGGGTATTTTATTTGGGGTAGGGGCAAGTGCACCACCTTACACCCCCTCCTGGCGCACATGTCTTTGCAAATGTACGATGAATGTAGGTGCAAAGAGGTGAAGACATCTTTTATTTATTTATTTTTTTGGTTGTAAAAGGGTTTAGGGCCCTACTATAGTTTTTTGCCTTGGATCTCCTGGTAATCTATAGCTACACGCCACTGCTCGTTAGTACCCTGATTGCTCAAGACAGGGTTTGGAGGTGTGAGGGCCCCGGGGGGCAACGAGCCTGTGGGGACCCCCTGAAGGCAAAACTGAATGGATTTTATACCCAAAAAAATTAAAGAGCACAAAAAAGGTCCTCATCAATAAATAAGTTATGGGAATTTTATACCCAAAAAAGGCAAAAGGTCCTATGTACCTTTTCTTCATTGTAGGGGTCCCGCTTGCCCCCTCCCCTCCCCTTAAATCCGGCCCTGGCTCAAGAATATTAAATATAGTCTTAACTAACGGCTTTTTTTGAATCTACCCATATACCATTTTTTGCCGGCGTTGTACATTTAATTTACTGGCATTGCCAACACTCTTTAATGGCAAGGCATTGGCAAAAGGTATCAAAAGACGCGAAAGTGGGCAATTGGCCGTTATTAGGCCACGTGTTGCAGATAAAGTGATGGCTTCCGTCATTAATAAGTTATTGGCAAAAAAATGCGTTTAAGATGATGGCATCCATCATTAATAAGTTATTGGCAAAAAGATAACAAAAAGACACGAAAGTGGGCAAATGCAGATACTCCCAAGCAGCAAGCTGACGTCTTATTGACAAAAATTGTTGCATATACTTTTTTTTTAAAAGCTAAAATGATGCGATATTTTATTTGAAAATTAAAATAGGAAAAAACTCCTTACTGCATGCAATTTCCTTGCAATGCAAAGTACCATCTCTCGGAACACTGTCCAACTTGGAGATGCAGATTTTTACACTAGCCGAAGATATTTCTTTCAAAGCTAAGTGAGATCACCTACCGCAGACCGCTCTCGAATTATTTTTGTCTAATGGGTACGGTTTAGACGATAAAAAGCGAAGATATTGCAGAAACGTAGTAGTTTATTGTCCATTACGCCATCTATCGGTATGTCAAAAAAACTATTAAATATATATATTTTTTATTAACACGTCTTTAAAACTTTTAATAAAGTTTTAAACAAAATGTTTACAGCTCGTAACAGTCTACTTGAATATCTTGCCTTCTCTACTAGCCATCACCAATTAATCACACAACACACACTTATTAGGTAATGAATACATTTAATTATGTCTATTAAAAACTATTTTCTTTAAAAACGAAACTAAAAAGCTAGAAAACCACGTAAAAACAAATGCACAAAGCGTTCACCTTCGGTCGAAATTAACGTAGCTAATTTTACCATCATTTTATTTTTATTCGCTCCAAAATACATAATAAACATTTTGTTTGACCTAATTTTTATTTGCATGATTTGTAACAATAAAATGTTATGAAAAGGCCATTTCCTTTAAATTATGTAAAAAAACATAAAATAATGTTGTTTAGCTGCCATTATAAATAAAACAGATCAAAAAAATTGCTTTAATGTTAGTTAAATACCAATGTTAATAATATGGTTTAAAAAGTATGAATATGCGTTGAAGGTTTGCCTTCCAAAATCCAATATTTATTTGCCTGCAACAAAAACGCGTGCTTTATTTAATCAGGATTGGTATGCCGCCATTTTTGTATGCTTGCCGGCAATTCGCCTGCATGTAAAATTTATTGGCAATTGAGTGTTTATTTAGGGTTGACTTTTTAATGCGTATAAGATGTTGGCATAATATTGCCACCAATTGCCAATGCTTTACCATCAATGCCAATATGAAAAATGTACATTGCCGGCAAATCAGTGTTTGCTGGGTACCTATAAAGAAAAACTTAGGAATACTTCAATACCTACTTACCCCTTTATAAAAAAATAGATAAAGAAAATACATAGAAATTTACGTTTTGAATACATGAATGTTTTACAAATTATTCACAAGATCTATAACATAATAATAAATAAAAACAGATACACCACTATATTTAATTGCATACAAAAGAAGTTATAAAATTACCTTGACCTAAAATTGTTCAAATATTAACCTTACGAAACTCTGCCTATAACCAGAAAAAAGGAGCATGTAAAATATTTTATTACCTAGCGAAATGTTGCTTACAAAACTGGTATTTGGATGAAGTGCCAAGTATTTTAAGTTGAAAGCAATGACATTATTATTTTCAACAGTTCATTATATCGTTATCTTAAAAGCATAAACAAATACACTGATTAGATATTTTTTTAAATGTAATGATAAATAAATGTCTTGGTTTCTATATTTGACCTTGAAATATAATATTTAAACGAAGTAAGAAAACACCTTAAAGATAATTAATCTTTTCTGCATTCTCGTAAATATTTAAATTTAAACTACCCGCTTTTGCCTGATGAGGTCACAAACCACAGCCTTCCTAAACTACAAGCCATGAAGTAGTGAGTCCGGCAACACGGCCTGTTAGGAATGTCGTTGAGTTTAGAATTAAACAGAAATTATTTAAACGATTGGAATTTTTTTCAGTTTTTAAAAGTTAAATAGTAGCGTATAAATATTATTTAAAAAATATGTAGCAAAATTAGCGCGTATAGTGTATATTTAGTCCGTAATAATAATCAGTGCCGCCGAGAGCCGTGTCGGGCCTTGGTGCAAACAAATAAGTTAGGGCGCCATTAGTACAAAAAAAAGTTAAAACCAAAAAAAAAAAAAATGCAAAAAAGTCCTCACCTACTACGAATATAAATATATTCTTTGCATTTGTTTTTAACTTCAACCAGGTTATTAAAAAAAATTGGTCTATAGTAGATAAGTACCCGCTAAGCAAGGAATCATTTCCGCAACGGTATTATTACTTCACACTGTTACAATATTACATTTTTGGTAATTAATCCGGTATGGTTATGTATGTGTAACAGAGTATATCATTTGCCACAACATTGCACTGTTACATTTAAGTATTTGTTATATTGTAACTACATAACAGAGAAGAATTCGATAATTTATGTTACATTGTAATGACATCAATGTTGCATACTGGCAATACTTATTGTGGACATATTTTGTAATAATATTTTATTGGTTAAACCAAACAATATCGCAGATCGCAGAAACATTTCCAGCAGAGAACTCCCATTTTTTGATAGATAAAAATAGAACTCCTGCTTTTCGTGTCATCCACCGATCCCCTTTCCAGTGGCGCATTTCACCGATCTTTTAGGCAGAGGCGGTCATAGGGGGGCCATGGCCCCCTTGGATGCGACATCGTTTCTATTTTATTGTGTTTCATACATGTCTAATGGCAAATATGGGCATTTATTAAGGGTCTTCCCCCAAGGTTGGTCCGAGGGGTGAGGCTGATGGAATTGAAGAGTGAGGACCTTTTCAAATACGTGGGAAGAAGGTTTTGTGTAATTTTATAAAAAGAATGAAAGGTGGAAACAATAAAAAAAAAAGATAGAGGACCTTTTTGTTTTTTTTGTTCTTCAAAAAATTTGAACCTCCTTTAAATTTTTTTTTTTGCCACCACACACTTCTCGGCCCATGGCCCCCCTCAGAAAGTCGATATGACCGCCCCTGCTTTTAGGACTTGACAAACTGGCCGTACCGGGTCCACGGTGAATAACACAAAAGCAAGAATATCTTGTACACAAAGTTTCGCAATTCGACGATTGGATATCAAAGATTCATATTATTACTTTTTTTATTATTTAATTCAGCAGAAAAAATACAAGTTCTAAATAAATTATGCCTATAAACAACGATTTATTTTACGTGTGGGTATATTAATTACCGTACAGTGCTATCAAAGAACAATCGAGAATAATCACTATCTGTTATTTTTGTTTTCTTTCAAAGTCGGTTTTTGCTCGGCCATTGCAATGTCGACCAATAAGGATCAAACTGCACCCGCGGTAAATTTGAATCAGGAAATTTCTAGTATTGCTGCGCGGTATGGCTTAAAATTTAATATTCAATTTTAAATTTACTAAATTTGACACTATATGACAAAATTATATAAAGAATTTTATTTTTTTCACTGGGCGATCCTGTATACGAGATCGCTATGTATACAAATAAAATATTATATTTAAAATTGATTAATAACTATTGTCCAAATAAAAAAAATCATATTTTGGTAATAATTTATAAAAACAAAAAATATTAACTAAATTATTTTAAATTATTAAAATATAAAGAAACAAATATACACTAAGTAACCAATACAACATTTCAAAATTACATATTTTTAACAATTAACATTTTTCTTGTTTTATCAATAAATATAAATTCAAACACCAATTAAAAATTTTCTTGTGGTAAGAGGTTGGCTGCTATTTAATTTTTTTACTTTTACTCCTATGAAACGCTGCCTCTACTTGGTGTATGCTTTGAGGGATGAACATATCCAAAAGAGTTGGGGATTTTTAATCTTTGACCCCATATTGAGAACTGACAACATTGGAATTAAAAGCTACAAATAAAAATGTATGCGCATGCGTAGTTATTGGATTTTGGATTCCATTTCTTTATGAGATCGATGCGCCATTGGCGTCGTGCTTTGATGTATTTATCATCTTGGTGAACTTAAGTTATTTTTAGGATAAAAAGTTCTGTAAATTTCAAAAGGAATGCATAAACAGCCAGTATTCTACTTTTGTAATATTTGAATCTAATATCAGCATATTTATTCCGAGTAAGTTTTTTTGATATTTTCCGGCTTTTCAGCGGTAAACAACTTTGGGCGTCCTCGCCTTTAGAAGAATCAATAAATCAGACAGACATACCTACATTTATAGCATTTCTATCCTTGGTTTTACAGGTAAAGAATCAAAATGTCTCGATACAATTCTGATTGTAAAGTCTATGTAGGCGATTTGGGCAATAGTGCATCCAAACAAGAAATTGAAGATGCCTTTAGGTACTACGGCCCGCTTAGAAACGTTTGGGTGGCTAGGAATCCTCCAGGTTTTGCATTCGTAGAATTTGAAGATCCTAGAGATGCCGAAGATGCTGTGAGAGGTTTAGGTAAGTTATTGAAAAAAATTAATAAACCATCCTTTTTTTTTTTTTTTTTAAGGACAACATACAGAGTTCATTTTACCTGGCTTAAATTTTCTGTCAGATTATTATCAAAATTTAAGGTTGCCAAACACTTTTATCAATTTAAAAACTGTCTCAAATTTGTACCTAATATGATTTGTGACATATTTGTGATTATTGCCCTAAAATACCTCAGCATACCATATTTTTGTCAAAATTGGAGTGCCCCCACTTTCAAGACAAATGAAGGGACCATTGCAAGTCCCCGCCAAGTCCAATTTTTAGGCAAATCTAGTTAACCTCCTCTTATTACTCAGTATAAAATTATTTTTCGACCTGTGCAAAAACATTATCTATAACTCTAAAAATAAGAGAATTATACTGCCCTCCTTAGTTAAAATGTCCTAACTACAAAATTTACATTTTTCATTTTTAACTTATATTGGCATATAATATGGTCTTTGTCTTATGTGGCTAAGTTTAAAAGTCCTAACTGCAATTTGTATCCCTTAAATTTACTTATATATATTGTTCTATGTGCAGAAACCACCAATATCCTAAATAATAAATCAAAACAAATCAATTATCTCGGCTTTACCAATTTGTTACCTACTTAGGATGTTTTAACTTAGAAGGGCAGTATAGACGTATTGGTGTTTGTTTATCTGTTTTTTTAAAATTGGCAAAAACAAGTCTAGTCCATTATTTTTTTAGATAACAAGCAAACTAAAAAAAATCATCCTTTAACTTTTGCTGCAAGGGTCACCACTACCAAAACAAATACAATAAAAATCTTAAAAGTATTTAATAATCTACATTTCCTAAATAAAACATTTTTCGGCCCTCCTGTAAAATTATTAAAAATGGAGTTGACTGGTTCTTGCATTGAACCGCTCAATTACAAAATTTAGTTTTAGATAAATTAAAAATACAGGTTATTTTCTAGAAAGTGGCCACAACTCCCTTTTTAAGGAAATTTGGTATATGGAGGTTTTTTGAGAGAAGCATTTCTTTTTGAGATATCCATTGTCAAAGTTGAAATTTAAACTAATTTTATTTTCACTATGTTCTTCCTTCTTTTTGCACACAATTCTTGATTTAAAGCTGAAGTGGCACACAATATTTTATTTTTACCTTTTAAAACCATGTTTTATTACAGAGTATTCCATTTAAGAAATCCCAACTTTATGCTATAATTTAAAATGAAATTTAACGAAAGAATAATAATAAAGGTATGCCACAGAATTTTACATGAAAATCTCTAAAACTTTTCTTTTACATTTCTATCTCTTATATCAAGTGAGTTACAGGTACTTGGCCAAATTGACAAAATTTTAAAAACCCTCTGTATCTCCAAAACAAATGAAGTAAGTCATGATTTTATGTTAAAATTTTATATTCATAAATAAATGCAAAATCTCCACTTTTATGTTTGCTGGTTCTTTCTTAATAAGTATTTTTTTTTGTTGCAGATGGCCGTACAGTTTGTGGTCGACGTGCCCGCGTTGAAATGTCTAATGGCAAAAGTGGTAATGCTCGCGCACGGGGTCCACCTCCCAGATCTCGAGGACGTCCATTCCATCCGGATGATCGTTGTTATGAATGTGGAGATAGGGGACACTATGCCAGGGATTGTAGTAGATACAGGAGGAGTCGCAGAGATAGGTATGTAGATATTTAAAATTGTTTCACTTATTTTTGGAGTTTTATGTTATTTTTTAAATAATTTTTTTATTTTTATTCATTACCATGGGTTCATAAGTGTACTTATAATAGGTTGAATAAATGATGTATCTGAGTATTTATTGAGTATTTAAACCGAGATAAAAACAAAAAGACATTAATTTTCATTTATTTTAAAATTATTAGGTATCTAATGCTTTAAAATGTTTAATTTAATGTTTTAAAAGATATCTTAAAATGTTCAAACAGTACATTTATTTAGTAAGTGCTATTTAATTTCATATAATAAATATTGGTGCTTCTATAGCCACACTTCATGGATATCCGTGCCTGTAATTCTCTCATATTGCCTCATAGGGCTTAAAATTTTCTGTGACTTTAATAAATTATAGTCACGGATATATAAATCCAGTTTTATCTTTGATTGTAAAAAAATCATAAACAAAGTTGTTGCAGTAGATGTAGAAGTTAACCAGAATTAACTAAAACTAATGAGAACCAGTTTCAGATTGAAATTTAAAATGTCTTATACTCAATCCACGGATATCTGTGAAGGTGGCAATAGACACTTTGATTAAATATACATAAGAATAATTTTAAATATTTCTTTTAAAGATATCTCAGTACTCATTATGCTTATTAACCTAAATTGGTTTAAAGAAAATAATGTTATTTTAGGTTTAGTATGTGTGAGGTGGCCTAACTTATGAAATATTTTCACAAAAGATTTAGTTAATTGTAGATAATTTGGATCTAAAATAATTTTTATACAGGTTGACTCGGAAATTTGTCATTTGTAATATATAGTATACAGAGTATTATATTAAGGGTGGAGATGTAGCATATCTCAGTAAAGCCTAGTATAAGTTAGAAAAAAAGTATCACAGTAAACTTAATGTAATTCGACATCTTTTTGATTACTAACTTTTAATTGTATGGCATAAAATAAGGACTTTAGAGAAAATTGAAGTTTTGCTGATTAAAATGCCTAATATTATGGTGTGCCTTAACAGAACTTTTGCAAACTAGGTCTTCTTTAAAAAAAGAACCTCTGCTGATCAAGAAAAATGCCAATCCTGTTAACATTGTCTTTTATATATTTTTTCAATTTTAAATTCTGCTTTTTATCTAATACTAAACGTAAATTACATTTGCAACAAAAAGTCCTAAAGACCGCCTATAGATAACTTAACTAATCTAGTTTAAAAGTTACTACAACAACATTTTAGGAAACACATTGAAAAACCAAATTTTTGTGATCAAGCATGTCATGACAAATGAAACCTAAATTCACAATTTTAATAATAATAATAACATTAATAATAAATGTGGCTAGAAGAATAACAATACTTATAATAATTATAACGATATTTTTATTAAGGTTCGGCCATCTTTTACAGCACTGTTCATGTCTTAACTAATTAACACTTGTTATTTTGATATTATGGTCTGGTAAAAATGCAGTACCAGGAGGCATGCTAATTTAACTTTATTATTTAAATTTAAGGAAATATACTTTTCAGATTTGTAAGATTGTTTATTGTAAATTTTTAATAATATCAACAATGTTATTTTATTATCAAAATAAATCTATAATAACATTATAATTTAAACATATTAACAAAGAAACCTTTTATGTCAATAATCTGTTTTAAATATAATTTTATTTTAAAAACACCTATGAACCATGGTAATTCTAAAATTTTTTTGCTGTACAACCTATTTTTTGTTCTCCTTTTTTGTTTTTTTTTAATTTTTTAACTATTTTTTTTAATGGTCGGCATTACACCTGGTAAAAACAGCATTTAAATTTGTGCAGCACCGTTTTTGTTACCCAAAATTAATTTTAGGTGAAAAATAGTACATAATATTAAAATGTAATAAAAAATGTTAATGAAATAGCTATGTAGAGGTTGTACAGCATATTTTGATTTTATTTAAAACAGTCAGAAACAGTACAATGAATATTATGTTTTAAAGAAAATTGGCTTGACAATACTGCCATCTTTATAGGTCAGTAGCATGTGGCGGATAGTCAGGTAATGCATTGAGTACATTCATTCGACCTTCTTGTTGTAAGCCTCTCTTCACTCAGAACTGCGTAGAGCCGCCACGTAGTAGTCTGACGACACGCCGTTTGCTCTGTTGAGTCAGCTCGACACGACTGCTTAAATCAAAAGTACAAGAGTGACTGCTACTAGTCTGCTACTACCTAGCTACATGTGAGCCAGTGAGATTTTGCCCGGTTGACCCTCTAGTCTCCAATCACCCCTTCTACCTAGTCGAATAACTACTATCGTCACACGACCATGTCTCACGAGCTCACACTTTGAAATGGTAAAAAATTAAAAATCTTTATATAATTTTATGTCAAATTGGGTTACATAGATTCAATTATAATAGTAATTACATATTATAATACAAAAATAAAATATTAGCTCCTTATCAAAGCTTATGTTCATACAGGATATCTAAAGGTTAATTATAGATTACCTTAATTAAATATAAATAATACATATAGAATTGATAATAATTCAAATTTAAACTTCAGGTTCTATCTTAAAAAATATTCTAGATTTTTATCAACAAATATTAATTTTTAAGATAATCTATGTTTTAATTATATTACGAGAAAATTGCTGTAATTTGCTGAAAGTTTAATTAACGGAATTTGAATTTGAATCATGTCTCGAGTTAAAACAGTTTTCCATGAACATTATTAATAATTCAAACGCTTTTATTTAAATATAAACTCTATGATAATGATATAAAACGGTGAGTATATTTTTTTCCCAGCAACAATGTCTACATAGAACTCGGCACACGTTTTGTTGAGCCAATATTAAATTAGATTAAATTTGAGTTGTCAAACGTACTTTTGAAGAAATAACTGCTGTGGTTAAGCCCACTTCTGTATCTATCTCTTTTCGCCAAGTCTCCTAATAACCGACCTATGATAAATAGGTTCTGTATTTTAGAACTGCTGTTTTATGTTTTTCTAATACGCGCATTTAGTGTGACGTCACATGACGTTGACGTTTTTCTACCCTCGAGAACATACCTATTAGAGGCAGTCTTGCCGCTTAGCTGTGCAAACAATCACATGCTTAAAAAGCAATAAACTTTAGCTCTGCATAATCATAGTGGTCAGCAGGACCAAAAGCGATAGATTTTACTCTTGTCATATTTTTTTCTCATGCGCTTTTTCACACTGCCATAAAGGCTGACTCTAGAGGTATATTTTTAAGGCTTTGAATGGAATCCAAACAAACCCCTCGCCTCTCCATAAAACAAACAAAGGTTTTTATAGACAATATACTTTATTTTTCATTTTTGTTACATTAGTGGCACTGTTTAAGATATTTTATATTAGGTTTATCAAAATGGATTATGAGGAACCTTTCAGCATTAATATCATAGATTGAAGTTCGTAAAAATTATACTTTTGTTCACATAGTTAGGTTAGGTGAATGAATATTACAAATAATCACGAAAATTTAGAGTCACAGTGTCACCAATAGCCGACACTAGTCACAAACACTTTAAAACACACAAAAACTCACATAAATCGTGTTATTTTAAGTTTCATCACGAATTCCCTAATAAAAATCTATTGTTTGGATTCCTTGCCTGCGTCGTGACGTCAGAACTAAATGCGCGTATTAAATTATTTAAGTAGAAATATTATCCATAGTTAGTATTTCATTTATTTATAATTAATAAGTAAATAAATTAAAGATATTACATTTTTAGATCTGCGGTTTAAATTTGAATTATGATCAGTTTATAATAATGAATGGTAAAACATTGTCGGCCATATTCATTAAGTAAAAACTGCTTGACCTATTAGCATGTTTGGGCATAAAAATCAAGTTATAAATTAAATCACCTTTCGTTTTGTAACTTTTTAGTTATTTAATTCCTTAAAGTATTTTTAAGGTAGATCTGCAAAAGTGGAGAAGTAAATGAAGTTTTCCCAAGAAACTAAAATAATGCTTTAAACCATCATGAAAAACATACAAAATTGTATTTTCACACATTGAAGTACCATTAAATACTATAAAGTTTAAGATATTGCTGGTTATGCCTAAACCTGCAAAGATTATTATGTTGTTTTAGCTTAGTAAAAATGGTCGTTCTAACTTATTTAAGATAAAAATGCGAAAATGGTTCATCTTTAAATAAAAATTAAGATTTTTTTAAAGGTATGACTACCTATTCTACAGCAATGCTTTATTTATTTAAAGCAACAAAAATTCGTCGTTCCACCTATCTTAAGACTAATATAGAGAGGAATATTTTATTAGTTTTTTCAAAATTTTGTTTGTCTAATTGATTGGTAAAATGAATAAAAAAGGCAGTGTCAACACTTCAGGTGAAACCGTGTTAAGGGGTGAGAATAAATCGCTTTTGTAATAATCTAGAATGGATATAGTGATACCAGTAGTTGGTTGCAAGTAACAGTACTTTGTTTTTAAAGATAAATAATGTTTAAATATTTTTCTCCTTCGTTCCTTATATAATTTAATGACTAGATCCATTTCTATATTTCTACAAAAGCTTATAAAATTAGTGATCTGGACGTAATGTCCAACACAAGTGAAGTGCTAGGTACTAATATTCTTCCTTCATGTTTTTATTATTTTTAATTGAATTTCTGCTACAGTAACGTCTTAATAATAGTATTTTTTTTTTATTTTAACAGTTAATTTTCTATCAATATTGTACCATATTTTATCTATCAAAGTTGCCCTGATATTTCTTATGTTGTTCTCGATTTTCTATATACATAAAAGTAATGTTTTATATATAAAAAAAAACCTGTTTTGGGGTAATTTTACAGAGAAAAAAATGTTGGTTTGTGACAGTGATTTAAAGAAATCAAAATATGAGGAAGAAATTTATATACTAGTTATTCATTGTGGCAGACTTAAATAAACATGATCTGGGATAATAAGACTAATATAATTGTATGAGGGGTAATTGCAGTATTTGTGTAAGGTGCCATTTTTTAGCATCTTTCTTAATGTAAGTTTATTTGTTTCTTTGGTAATTAAAGCGTTGTTTATGGATTGTTTCTTTACTTTTAATTGCCGAAAGGCGCAAAATTAAATATTTCAAACAAACTAAAAATTTGCAATTCAAATTTAGAAGCAGCAGGGTTGCAATTTGGTCAGTCAGCTGATAAAAATGGGTATCTCGATCAAAAGAGTCGAAAATATTTACTTATAATGGGTTGTTCTTCTTTTAACCTACATAAAAATGTCTCCTTGTTTCCATCAGTCAAAAATGAAAAATTTAAGAGAATTACTTGAGAATTATTAATATTACTTTTTGTTTATATTTCAACATGCACTGTACTAAAGACATAACGGCGGTGCACGTTTAAAAAATATAAAAATTATATTTTCGTGGCAAACATTACGTGACAGAGTTGTAAATCAGCGCGACAGAAGTGTATTTTATAAAAATCACACTTGTCTCCGCCACCTTTAGTTAGGCATATTGCATAATGTTACAAAAAATTATATGACGACATAAATTCTAAGAATAATTTTTAACTCCTAAAGATATAACCAATCATGAAATAACGATTTAAATTTTTTTGTCAGTTTTAATAATATTAAAAAATTGTGACGGAGGGGTAAAGTTTTTGGTCGAGTTTATATTTTGGTACCTGGGAATCTTACAAAAATATATGAACCTCGCTGTTGACAACTTTTTCCGATAGATTAAACAATTAGCTATCGTAAAAAAAAATAGGTGGTGATAAAGAAAGCTTTATATATATTTTTTAAACTTAAATGAATACTTTATAATTATGTAGATTTAAAAGAAGAACAACCCATTTACAGAAATATACGATTTTGGGTTTGTGTCTTGGTTAGAAGCAAAAGTATCTTTGAAAACAAGGCATTACATTTTAGAAGATATATTAGAAAATATAAGGCATCATAGTTTAAAAACCTAAAAAAACAAGAATAGTTACCAGCTAATGTTCCGGGTAATTTTTTATAAAGTGACAAAACGTAAGTTCTTGAATATTTACACTTAAACTGCAGGCATAAAAATCCGACTTTACACCTTTTGCTTCATGGCATATTTTTTATTGTATTTATACGATAAATCGGAAAAAATATTTTAAAAATACGGTATTAAGTCTAACAACAGAAAAAAAACTTGACTATGAATTGTCATGAACTCTTATACTAGTTTAAACTTATGCTGATGGGTACTTTTTTACAACGTTGCAACCTTAATTTTTAAAGCTAATAATTAAAAGTTTAAAATGGAATGCAAAATTAATTTGAGACGTTACAAACAAGAGTGGACCTAGCCACAAATAAAAATGCTTTAACATATATTTTCAATAGCATAAAGCCTATTTATTAGGGCCAGTGTCGACAACAAATTATTATTTAGTAGTTGACTTAGTTCATTTTGGTCTTAATAAATGAGTTTTATGCTATTAAAAATATAGGCTACAGCACTTTTTTGATTTGTGCTATGGTTAGCTCTGGTTCTCAATGCATTATATACTATGTCTTTTTAATTGCTGAAGATTAAAGGTAATCATATGAACCGCAGATAAAAAGTAAAACTAAATTTAAATGCTGTATGAAATTAAAAGACACAAGCATGCTATAATAATTTTCTCAAATTTTGCAAGTACAGAATTAGGGCGTTTTAAGTGATACATAGTCATAAAGTTAGTCTTGAAGATCTTTATCAAAGTTAACTTACACATTTAGTCAAGTATTTCAATTGTAAAATTTTATGCCATTCATAAATATTCAAGGGCTTGTGCTTTTTTACAGCGATTTTAGAAAATTTTTGAACCCTAGTTTTACAAACATATTCTTTAATTAATTTTCACTTGTTTGCTTATTGTTTAATACCATCTTACACATTAAACTTTGCAATTGCTTTCATACACTAATGGGGGAATCCGCCCTAATTCAGAGTTTGTATTAACAGGTCTCGCAGTCGTTCCAGGAGCCGTTCTCGCGACCGCAGAAGTCGCTCAAGAAGCAACTCGAGATCCCGCAGTCGCTCGAGATCCCGCAGATCTCGATCTGCGTCTAAAAGAGCAGAAGCCGCTCTCATTCTAAAGAGGACAGGCGCTCGAGGTCAAGATCTCATTCTCGCAGCAGATCTCCTCCGAAGGAAAATGGAAATGATAGAGAGTAGGTAAACGATGAAGAACAAACTTGTTAATGTTGCCCATACCAATATTTTGAGTTTGAATTCTTATTGGCATTAGGTGTGAGTTAGTACTTTATTTTAAATACTTTTGAGTGTTCTATTAACCAATCTCAGTTCTGTATCATTGTCGCATGCGACGTCAATGTAATGTCGTTTGAATAACGCGAATTAGGCGAAAATACGTTTAAGTCGCATACGAGAGTGTGTTTGGAATGAGAAAATGGACCGCCTGATCTTGAAAACCAGAATTAAATTGATAATAATAAATTTTTCTCAGGTATGCAGTGTTTGTAGATCTATATTTACGGGGCCGGATTTAGATGTGTGGAGGCCCTGGGGCAATGAGCCTGTGGGGCCCCCTGAAAGTAAAAGTGGATGGACTTTTATTGAATGAAGAGCAAAAAAATCCTTATAAATAACTAAGTAGTAGAATTTTGGACCTAAAAGTATTGAACAGCAAAAAAGGTCCTTATCACTCAATATGTAAGATTTACTCAGTTTTTTCAACGTTGAGACCCATACATTAGTTGTAGGGGGCCGGGGCAATTGCCCCGCTCTCCCCCTTAAATCCGGCCCTGTATATTTATGTATAATATAATGTTTGTTAGGATTTTTAATTGATTATTATGTATTGTTTTTATAGAATAACCATGGGATAATATTCCCGAAAAATAATTTTTAATGTCTTTTTTCTGTCTATCATTAAAAAAGAACGGCAGTATTAAAAACTGATTATCTAGGTTTTTCCAAGAATCTGACATGATCTCTTATGGCGAGAATCTCAGATTATATTTTTTCCAAAAGTGAGTTCGCTATAATCACAAATACCATTTTCCAAAATATTTTCGTTCATAATTGCAGGGGTAATATAGCTATTTTTAAATGCCGCATTGTTAAAATTATTTGTAATGTACAAAACATGTGTAGCTATTGTTTAAATTATCTAAAATATTCAGCATAAGGCTGATTTGTCTTTAAGAATTGCAACTCTTTTTTTTAGACGTTATGATAAAATAATTGTGATAATATTGGTAATGGTAATGTTTTCTTAAAAAATGTAAACGTTTTTAAATGATTTGGAAAACCTGTATTTCCCACAATAATTTTAGATGAGTAAAAATATTTAAAGGGCAAACTATTAATTTGCAATTGAGTAAATGTTGTGTTGAGGTTTTTGCTAAGTAAGGTGTCACTACACTTCTATGACTTAAAATAGTTATGTATTCATTAATTTCAATAAATATTGTAGATGTATGTCAGATTGTGTTTTCTTTTCTCTAAAAGTAAATTCTTTTTGGGAAACAAAAAACCTTCCTTCCCATTTGGATTACCAAAGATGTTAGTCTCTGCGCCAGTAATGAAATTGACTTCATGATTATACCACTTTTAAAACCTTTTTAGGGGTTTCTTTTGATACAAATATATATACCGCCATATATGAAAGCGGCGCTCTAACCCGGCCTGTCGGTGTCAAATATTTAGGGTGTCGCACTGGGCAAACGCGTCACTTTTTTTTGTCGGACAAGTTTTCACAATGTTTTGCATGCAAAAATCCTCCCAATCCGATACCCCAAACATGCCCATGGGTCTTATGGCTTCGTGAATGTTACACTAACTTCTCTGGGATGTTTTTTGCTGGCTGGGAAGATTTTACAGGGTGGCCATTTGAAAACGAAACAGCTAATTATGGGCACACCAGGTCATTCAAGGAAAAACGCTCGGACCCGTCAATTTTTGATTCTAGGGGAAACAATTCTCACCTCCTGAATTGCAACCCTATAGCAGGGGTAAGAGTTACCCCCAAAATCTTAAATAGAAAGAGGTGTCAAGTGATACCTTATTTTGAAGGTCTCTTAACCCTGATTACAATTACCAAGTTTTATAGTCTCTGCTATTATTTTCGGTGATACGACAGCTTGCCAAAATTTTCATTTGAGAACGAAACAGCTAGTTTTTGCCACTACAGGTCATTTAGGGAAAAACGCTCGCACCCGTCAATTTTTGATTTGAGGAGGAAATATTTTTTGTTAAATTCACCCCATGAATTGCAACCCTATAGCGGGGGAAGACTTACCCCCAAAATCTTAAATAGAAAGAGGTGTCAAGTGATACCTTATTTTGAAGGTCTCTTAACCCTGATTACAATTACCAAGTTTTATAGTCTCTGCTATTATTTTCGGTGATACGACAGCTTGCCAAAATTTTCCTTTGAAAACGAAACAGCTAATTTTTTGCACTACAGGTCATTTAGGGAAAAACGCTCGCACCCGTCAATTTTGATTTGAGGAGGAAACATTTTTTGTTACATTCACCCCATGAATTGCAACCCTATAGCGGGGGTAAGACTTACCCCAAAATCTTAAATGGAATGAGGGGTCAAGTGATACCTTGAAGGTCTCTTTACCCTGATTACAACTGCCAAATCTGACCCCTCTTTCCATTTAGGATTTTGGGGGTAAGTCTTACCCTGCTATAGGGTTGCAATTCAGGGGTGAAAGTGACAAAAAAATGTTTCCTCCTAAAATCAAAAATTGACGGGTACGAGGAGCGTTTTTCCTTAAATGACCTGGTGTGCCCAAAATAAGCTGTTTCGTTTTTAACACGCTTTTATTAGCTTGGGTTGTAACTATCTATCTATCTATGTAACGGAATCTTTGAGCCTAATTTTTACCAACTTCCAGCGATGCATATAAAAGCGTGTTTTTTAGTTTTTAAACTATTAATTATTATTAACACGCTTTTATTAGCTTGGGTTGTAACTATCTATCTATCTATCTATGTAACGGAATCTTTTGAACCTAATTTTTACCAACTTCCAGCGATTCAATTTCTTTGAAACTTTGCACACGTATCAAGGACCGATGACAATGCAATAATTTAAAAACAGTATCCCGTTATCCTGATTAGGACCGCCAGGATAAATAAATTCCTTTACAGATCCTCTGTGTCTCTTGACAAAATGGCGAAGGAATTTTTAGTGAATAAACTGGAGCATTTATTTTTAAAAAACTAATTGATATATCGAACTAAAAAATGAAAAATAAATAATAGTTTAAAAAAATAAAAAAACACGCTTTTATATGCAACCGAACTAAAAATTAGAAAATAATTTTTCCGTACAAAGAGTTTGTCACTTCAGAATAAAAGCGTGGGGTGCTTAATATATTAAATGTTATAATTATTCTATTTGCAAATATCTATGAGGGAAAAGTTATGAAAAAATAGGAAAATGCACCCCACGCTTTTTACTCTGAAGTGACAAACTCTTTGTAATGAAAAATTATTTTCTAATTTTTAGTTCGGTTGCATATAAAAGCGTGTTTTTTATTTTTTTTAAACTATTATTTATTAAATGGCCACTCTGTAAAGTACACAGTGTGTCCACGGATAGACTTAACTATACCTGTAAAAAAAATATATTTAATATTTCAAAAAAAAATATATTTGTTATAAAAATGTTTGTTTCTCTGAAATGCTAAAAGGTTTAATAAAATTCGCCGCAGTATATACAGGGTGGTACAAAAACGCAAAAATATTACTTTAAAAATAAAAAAATCAGAAAGCCATGTTTTTGAGACTACCTAAGTAAAAAGCGTTAAAAGGTAATCAAAAGTGTACCATATTTTTTTTGCCATTGATTATGGTTTCTTAATAAAATTAAGGTTAATGTTATAAAAAAATATTTTCTTAATTAAGTGAAAAAAAAAAAGAATAAAAGCGTTAAAAAGAATTACCCTATAATATACAGGGAGATTCAAAATTACGAAAATGGTATTTTGGGAAATAAATAAAAACGGTTATGAATATTTTTTTCACTTCTAATTTAAATAGCGTGAAGAAGTAATAAAACTTTTAACTTTTTGTTGAATAAATCATTACTTTTTGTATACACACATACACTTTAACTTTACTTTATATTGTATGCATATAAAAAGTAAAATGGATTATTTAAAAAAAAGGTTTTAGTTTACATCTAATTTTTCAAAGTAATAAAAGCGCTAAGAAAAAAATGTGTAAGAGCTGTTTAATTACTTTTTTATGCTTTTTAATTAAGCATTTTTAAAAGAGATTCTTTTCATTTTTCAAAATAATATTTTCAGGATTTTCAAGCACCCTGTATATCATAGAACAATTTTTATTATAGCTTTTAGCATTTCAGATGAAGCGAAAATTTTTATAAAGATTAACTTTTTTCGAAATATTAAAAATATTTTTTTACAGTTATAGTTAAGTCCATCGGTGGACACACTATATACTGAAAACTGCCGAAGTTATGGAAAAACGTTGTAAGTTACAAAGCAAATACATACTCTATAGCCTAAACTATGGATAAATCCTGTATGATATGTCTAAAGGCATTAAAAAAACATTGGATCTGTCATGATAGCACGGTTTTCCATTTTAAAGCGCAAATAATTCATAAATAAATTTGTGATCCTGAAAAGTTTATTCAAATTAGAACGTTCATCGAGTCGAATTATTTAATAATTGAACCCTTTTTATTTTTTTTTAAAGCTTAGTGACCTCCATTTACAGCCGTTACTTAATAGTATAAAAGTATAAAAATAGCAATCGATTGAGTCACTAAGTGACTTGAACCGACGCACAGGGCTCGTTATGTGGACAAAAATGCCGAAATTTATATTTTTATATTAACTTAAAAGATATTTTTACTTAGAGATAACCAGAGGGTCTTTCCAGTGACGAAAATTTTTGTGCGTCACGCTCCAGGGCTTGAAGCTCTTGAACTGCTCTAAAAAGTTAGTCACTGGAACGCATCCTTAGACAAGGAAAGAGAGATACTTTAAGAAATTTTAAAATTTCGTTGTTTTTAACCTTTCTTGGCTTTATAATAATAATCTCTTTTTAATATCTAATTCCATTTTAAATAAATAATTTTAAAAAATCCATCCTTAATCATAAAAAATCACGTTTGAAGCACAAAAACCAAAAGAGGGGTTGGTGCATGAGGGGCAAGGGGCAAGAAAAACGGAGTAGCTCAGGTGCATAACACTTTCCGTCACTGGAACGCCATAAAGTAGAACGAAATGCTCCTGAGCTACTCGGGAGCGCTCTATTTGCGTCACTGGAAAGCCACTCAGGGTTGCTTTCCAGTGACGAAAATTTTTGTGCGTCACGCTCCAGGGCTTGAAGCTTTTGAACTGCTCTAAAAAGTTAGTCACTGGAACGCATCCTTAGACAAGGAAAGAGAGATACTTTAAGACATTTTAAAATTTCGTTGTTTTTAACCTTTATTGGCTTTATAATAATAATCTCTTTTTAATATCTAATTCCATTTTAAATAAATAATTTTAAACAATCTATCCTTAAGCATAAAAAAACACATTTGAAGAACAAAAATCAAAAGAGGGGTTGGTGCATGAGGGGCAAGGGGAAAGAAAAACGGAGTAGCTCAGGTGCATAACACTTTCCGTCACTGGAACGCCATATAAAGTAAAACGAAATGCTCCTGAGCTACTCGGGAGCGCTCTATTTGCGTCACTGGAAAGCCACTCAGGGTTGCTTTCCAGTGACGAAAATTTTTGTGCGTCACGCTCCAGGGCTTGAAGCTTTTGAACTGCTCTAAAAAGTTAGTCACTGGAACGCATCCTTAGACAAGGAAAGAGAGATACTTTAAGACATTTTAAAATTTCGTTGTTTTTAACCTTTATTGGCTTTATAATAATAATCTCTTTTTAATATCTAATTCCATTTTAAATAAATAATTTTTAAAAATCTATCCTTAAGCATAAAAAAACACGTTTGAAGCACAAAAATCAAAAGAGGGGTTGGTGCATGAGGGGCAAGGGGAAAGAAAAACGGAGTAGCTCAGGTGCATAACACTTTCCGTCACTGGAACGCCTGGCATGTTTGTATTTAAAAAAAAATAATATTTGTTTATGTACCATTTTTATTTATGAAATTAGATCTTTTGTAAATCTGTCTTACAATCATCAATTTTAGGCGAAGAACCAATTTTAAAACGGTATTTACCAATCGGTTATGTGACGTTTAAACAATGTATTATACGTCAAAGTTGTCACCAATTATTACCGCGGTTATAATTGGTTGAACGCCTAAAATTGCTGAATAAGTTTAAATGCAATAAAAGTTTAGGATTTGATATGGGTTTTCAAAAATACATCGAAAACCATATTTCTGCTCATTTTATTTGTGGAAGAGTAAGTAAATATTTTTGTATTAATTAGCTGCAACTTTCTATGAAATTTAATTTTTAGTTACGAGAGTTCCCGAAATCACAAGAAACATAAAAACAATAAAAAACACTTAATTTACCGAAATTTGTTAGTTTAGATGTTATTTTTATACAGGGTGTCTCTAAAAGGTCTGTACCAAATGGTACCATAGACTCCTTGGACCAAAATACAACGATCTAACGCAATTTACCTTAGTCGAAAAGTTGATCGTTTGCGAGATACAGGGTGTCAAATTTTGTAACGTATTTTAGTTGTTTTTAAATATTTTATGTATTATTGGAATTGTTTTTTGCGAAATTCGGTATAAGGGGTTTTCTTAAAGTAAGGAATCAAAATCTACTCATATGTTTTCTTTTAAATTTAACGGTAGCCACCTGCAGTCTTTTGCTTTTTTTTTTTAAAGTGTTATTACTTTTTTGCCTCGATATATTCTGATTCTAGTAGATAATTTTTGTTCTCCTATATTTTTGCACAAAAAGATATACCTAATAAATATCGCTACGAGCAACGGAGTCTCAGATATTTTAGATTTAGGGTTTTATTTCACATAAAAATTTCCATTACGCTTTATTTAGGCCACCCGGGTTTTTCTAAAAAGTGTTTTTCAACCTGTGGGTCGTGACCGTCGCGATCTCCTGGGGGTCGCGAAGCTTCTTAGGAGGGTCGCGAGAAGTGGCAAAAAACAAAAAAATTTAAAGGTTAAAATTTTTTGGAAAGCAAAAAAGGTCCTCTAACCTCTTTTATTGTTTTTACCTTTCATTCTTTTTATAAAATTAACAAACAAAACCTCCTTCCCACGGATTTGAAAAGGTCCTCACTCTTCAATTCCATCATCAGCCTCACCCCTCGGACCAATCTTGGGGAACCCTCAATAAATACCCATATTTGCCATTATTGCCACTAGACATGTATAAAACACAATAAAATAGAAAGGATGTCGCATCCAAGGGGGGCCATGCTCCCCTTTGACCACCCCTGCTAGGGGGTCGTGTCCAGAAAAAGGTTGAAAAACACTGTTCTAAAAGATCTGTACAAATTGTTACTACAATTTCCTTACGCTAAAATACAACGATTTAAACCAATTTGCCGTAGTTGAGAAGGTCATCGTTTGCGAGATACAGGGTGTGCAAGTATTTTTTCCACAAAAAAATATTGATTTCTGAAATGGTATGTGCCCCGACTTTACTTGCTGCCCTTGGCCCCAAAACCTGTACCTATGCCATTGGATGTATTGTGATATTGCAAAATTTTGCCAAATTATGTTTTTCTTATTCTGTAAAATGTTTCAAAGTTAAAAAAAAAAAACTAATAATAAAATTTAAACATAGAGTACTTCACAAAAAATGGTTTATGCGATATGAAACAGGTCGTGTGTTAATTGTTTATAAAAGTGACGATATAACAAAACAAATTTATTTAAAAAGTAGGTGTTTGCTGACTATATAAAATTGTATCAAATTCATATTTGTAATAACGCATAGGTCAAAAATATTTCTTATGTAGGTGACAACTAATTAAGAATAAAAATTAATAAATATAAATCGTTTGGTAATAATAATTTCCAAAATGTTAAAAACTTTGGTTTTCTTTATATTAACCAAAAATATACTGTGTGTAGAGGTGTTTTACAATGTTAACAGTAATGCTGTTCTTCATAAAGTGAGTGATAAGTTTTGAGTATTTCTATTGATCCTGGAGTTTTATTGGCTGGAGTGAATTTAAGGTTAGTATTTACCAAAAAGGCACTGGGTAAACGATTGCTGGCGGTTTTGCTCAATTTTAAGAAGCAAACCGTCGTCCGGCGGTTTTTTATATCTACGTATATAAAAAGCGCCGATAATTATAACTAATTTGTTATTATCGGCGGTGTTACATTTTATTGATAGAAGCCGGCGGTTTGATTATAAAAAAACTATTAAAAACCGCCGAAAAATAGTTTAAGGTAATCTAACCTTAATATTTAATTATTTTGCTGTGCCGTAAGCGTTTAGTTTTTTGTGGTTTTATTGTTTAATATTTTAGTTTGGTTAGCACCCTTTGGAAAACCAAATTGGAGTAGTAAAGCGGGATGGGAACAGGCAAATAAAACCACTATTGTATTTATCCTAACGGTTCGTGGCTGGATTGCCACTTTATCAAGGGCAAAATACAAATTACAAAACTATTTTGTCACATGGACCCAATATAAACATATAAAAAAAAATATTACCAGGCACGACCCAAGCAGCAAGCTGACGTCATTATGACGTCATTTTTAAGTCATTTTTGGTCATAGGACATCATCAGACCAAAATTATGACGTCATTTTAATGACGTGTTTATGACGTCGTTGAAGTGACGTCTTTTCGTCATACCAGCTCATAAAAATCATGATCTCATGTTTAAAAAACCCGCCAGAAAAATTTTGTGACATTATATGATTCGTGTCAAAATCCAACCGAAATATCATATGACAGAAAAATAAGACTATAATTTTACAAAATTGAAATAGGAAAAAACTCTACCGATAGATGGCGTAATGGACAATAAACTACTACGCTTATTCAACATCTTCGCTTTTTATCGCCTACACCGTACCGATGAGACCAAAATAGTTCTGGCTAGAGATCGGTGTACGGTTGGTGATTTCAATGAGCTTTGTAAGAAATATTTTCGGCTAGGGTAAAAATCTGCATCTCCAGGTTGGACTGTGTCCCGAGAGATGCAACCTTCCAATTTTTACTCTTTGCTTGCAGTGCAAGGAAAATTGCAAGCAGTAAAGAGTGTTTTCCTATATCGATTTTCAAATAAATTATCGTATCATTATAGCTTTAAAAAAGTATATGCATCAATTATTCATCATCTTAAAGACGTCATTAACGGGACGTCTTTTGTCTTGTGATTTAGGGAGGTCAATTTAACGTCATTTTGTCGTCATCTTATGACGTCTTTGCTGACCAAATGTGACCAAAAATTGCTAAAAAGAGACGTCAATAAGACGTTAGCTTGCTGCTTGGGGAAAGGAAAAAAACTTATCAGGACGTCATCGTCACCATTACAGTGAGCAATTTGATATAACTTAAAATTCTAAAAAAGTGGAAAATTTGTTTTTTTGAAAATTAAATTATAAACAATAAAAAATAAATATAAAAAAATTGTAAAAACTATCAAAAAAAATAATAATAGAAAAAAGTTATATACCTTCTGGGATCGAACTCGAAACCTGTGGCTTACAGAGGTTAACACTCGTAACGCTGTAGCTATGGGACAACTTGTAATAGTTTAGTTTAAGTTCTATGAAAAATAAGTTTTTTTTTTTATGCCGCTAAAATACTCCTGGCATTTCTTTTCCTAAAAGATGTACATTTTTTTTCTTGTGAAGAGCTTTGACAAAATCTTTGTAGGTGTCAAACGTATCTCCCAGTTTTATTTTTGTTTGTTGATTAATAATAAAAATAACACTGGTCAACAGTGGTTTTGGTGCTAAGAAGCTGTTATATTTTTTTAAATAAGGTCCTTTATACTAATTACATTAATAGAACAAATATTGACTTTCTACGTGTAGTTTTTTAGAATTTATTATTATCTTTTGTGTACTTAGCGGTATTGCTTTCAGAATGAATTAAATGTGGCCCCATCTATACATAAATACTTTCTTTTTCGCGACTTTCATGAATGAGGTGTAGTGGGACAATCACGTTGCACCCCCAGCAGTAGTCAACTATCAAATACTGATCCTACCGGCCGGCCTTGGTACCTCTCTTCCATAGATTTTAGGTCTTGGTGAAACCGCCTTCCCCAAGCAGCAAGCTGACGTCATTATAACGTCATTTTTAAGTCAATTTTGGTCATAGGACGTCATCAGACCAAAATTATGACGTCATTTTAATGATGTGTTTTTAACGTCGTTGAAGTGACGTCTTTTCGACGTCATTTGTTTGTCATACTAGCTCATAAAAATGTAATGACGTTATGATTAGAAACCCGCCAGAAAAATTTTGTGACATATGGTTCGTGTCAAAATCCAACCGAAATATCATATGACAGAAAAATAAGACTAAAAATTGAAATAGGAAAAAACTCTACCGATAGATGGCGCAATGGACAATAAACTACTACGTTTATTCAACATCTTTTTATTGCCTACACCGTACCGATGACTATGAGACCAAAATAGTTCGAGACTGGTCCGCGGTTGGTGATCTCAATTAGCTTCGAAAGAATCTGCATCTCCAGGTTGGACAGTGTCCCGAGAGATGCAATCTTGCAGTGCAAGGAAATTGCAAGCAGTAAGGGGTAGTGGTGTGCATATTCGAAAGATTTCGATATTCGAATATTCGTATTCCGAAGATTTTAATATTCGAAAGATCTTTCGAAACATTTTATATTTCATTGAGAAAGACCTTTCGAAACATCTTTTAAAACATTTCATATTTCATTGCAAAAGATCTTTCGAAACATTTTATATTTCATTGCCGATAAGCTTTTATTCTGTCGAAATGCCGATTGAAAGATTGTTGCTATTTGCGGCTACCAATTATTTCACGTCTTATTCCAAGTGTTTTCGAGTTTTGGCGCTATTTAACCATAAATATTACAGCTGATATTCTTTGTTCGTTTGATTACTAATTGTTTGGGGTATGTTTTACGGGTTGTCTATATTAAACGCCTAGATATTAATATAATTTATTATTCATTCGGTATCTTTCGTATTTGTGTTCCGTGTTTACGAATATGAATTCATGACTGATCGTTCATGAAATATTTCACGACGAAATACGAATATTCGGAAGTAATATTCGAAACATTTCGAATATCTCGATGTTCGAATATCATTCAGAAGATCATTTGAAAGGTTCTAACACTAGTAAGGGGTTTTTTCCTATTTCAATTTTAAAATAAAATATCGTATCATTTTAGCTTTTTTAAAAAAAGTATATTCGTCTATTTTTCGTCATCTTAAAGACGTCATTAACGGTACGTCTTTTGTCTATGACTTAGTGAGGTCAATTTAACGAGGTCATTTTGTTGTCATCTCATGACGTCTTTGCTGACCAAATGTGACCAAAAATGACTAAAAGAGACGTCAGTAAGACGTCAGTTTGCTGCTTGGGCCTTGTTCTCCGCTATAGGATCCAAGATTCTCTGGAAATTGGTCAAGATGACTGTGGGGATAGTGCACTTTAATGGATAAGTTTTTGAAATTCTGTAGCAAGTTGTTAACAATTTCAGAGTAGTTAATTGCCTTGTGATTTCCTAGAAAGTTTTTGGTAACTTCAATAAACGAAGTCCACGCAAGTAGTTCCAAAGTGTTCACGGATCTTAAGAAACCTCCCCTCCCCCAAAGCCGTATTAACCATTAGGCTGACTAGGCTATACAGCCTAGGCGCCATGAAAAAATAGGCGCCAGACAGGGGAGTAATGAGCGCTAGATAGGGGAGTTTTTAAAAAGTTTAGATCGGGTGAAGATTTTTGGATTGAAATAGGCGCAAAAGGAGCGAATGACTTTTTTTTTTTTTTGGGTCATCAAATTTTATTTCGGGTGGTGAAGTAAGGCGCCTCGCACTTAAAATAGCCGCTACGGAGGAAAGGACTTCTTTTCTTTTTTTTAAACTAACCTCACAGCAATAACTTTTTGAGACCATCTGTATACACATCGAAATATTTGTAGGAGATGCCTATTTGGAAAACCTTCAAATTTTATACAAGACTTTTTGTTATGTTAGACCACAGAAAAAATAATTTTGTATGTGGTTAGTTTTTAATCAGCATATTTAGACGACGTAAAACTTTGCCCACGTAATTTTGGGATACCCTTGAGTAAACTAGGATTTGCAGAAATTTACATATTAATATTGGCAATCCATACTGTTTTGCTATGAGGAGACCTACTGGCATAGCTTTAAGGAACAAAGTTTTAAACAAAATGTACCGGGTCCGCATGAAATGCACTGTATGGACTTGGCAACCTGTAACTTTTTTAACACGCTTTTATTAGCTTGGTATGTAACGGAATCTATCAAGGACCGATGACAATGCAATAATTTAAAAACAGTATCCCGTTATCCTGATTAGGACCGCCAGGATAAATAATTATTACAGATCCTCTGTGTCCTAATACTACTCTTGACAAAATGGCGAAGGAATTTTTTAGTGAATAAACTGGAGCATTTTTACATACATACATACATACATGCATATCGAACTAAAAATGAAAAATAAATAATAGTTTAAAAAAACTAAAAAAACACGCTTTTATATGCAACCGAACTAAAAATTAGAAAATAATTTTTCATTACAAAGAGTTTGTCACTTCAGAATAAAAGCGTGGGGTGCTTAATATATTAAATGTTATAATTATTCTATTTGCAAATATCTATGAGGGAAAAGTTATGAAAAAATAGTAAAATGCACCCCACGCTTTTTACTCTGAAGTGACAAACTCTTTGTAATGAAAAATTATTTTCTAATTTTTAGTTCGGTTGCATATAAAAGCGTGTTTTTTTAGTTTTTTTAAACTATTATTTATATATTTGATATTTCGCGAAAAAGTTTTTCCTCTTAAAATAGCAAAACCTTTAATAAGAATCGCCATACGATATACAGAGCAATTCAAAATTGAAATTTTTTTATCTCAGGGCCAATATCTCGAAAATCATAGGTTTTTAGGCGGAGACCGAATAGAGAACTAATAGTATAGGGAAGCCCACGTTGCTAAATGGGGATTTACTCGAGCGTCATAAAAACCTATTAGGCTGCTAAGCTTAGATGATAAGAAGAAAAAATGTTACATAATGTATACCATTTCATCGGTGGGGAAGGTGGCTAATGACATTTAAATATGTCAAAAAAATTATTTTGGCTTGCGGAAATGTTTCGGGTTGTATCGGATTATTTATTTTTCTTTATGCCTAAAATATTTTCTTCAAAAAAGAAATTAATAAAAAATAACCACGCTCGAAAATGTTAATCCGACGTTTTTCTTTGTAGCCCTCTGTTTCCTTTACGTCACTCTTAAATTGTGAGATTAGTGGAATTTACACTATTTGGCATGTAATTAATATAACCTATCTTAATCCAACGCGCTTTACAATTTCTAATGGATATATTTTTGTTTTTTATGATCGGCCCTGTATACGGGGCTCATATTTGATGGAGGTACATAAAATGTTCTTGGCGACGTCAAAAAACTATTAGCAATATGGCGAAATGTCGTGACCCCTTTATATACGGACTCTGTTATGTAAATAATCTTTTAACACGCTTTTATTAGCTTGGGTAACTATCTATCTATCTATCTATCTATCTATCTATCTATCTATCTATCTATCTATCTATCTATCTATGTAACGGAATCTTTGAGCCTAATTTTTACCAACTTCCAGAGATTCAATTTCTTTGAAACTTTGCACACGTATCAAGGACCGATGACAATGCAATAATTTAAAAACAGTATCCCGTTATCCTGATTAGGACCGCCAGGATAAATAAATTCCTTTAAAGATCCTCTGTATCCTAATACTACTCTTGACAAAATGGCGAAGGAATTTTTTAATGAATAAACTGGAGCATTTATTTTTAAAAACTAATTGATATATCGAACTAAAAAATGAAAAATAAATAATAGTTTAAAAAACTAAAAAACACGCTTTTACATGCAACCGAACTAAAAATTAGAAAATAATTTTTCATTACAAAGAGTTTGTCACTTCAGAATAAAAGCGTGGGGTGCTTAATATATTAAATGTTATAATTATTCTATTTGCAAATATCTATGAGGGAAAAGTTATGAAAAAATAGTAAAATGCACCCCACGCTTTTACTCTGAAGTGACAAACTCTTTGTAATGAAAAATTATTTTCTAATTTTTAGTTCGGTTGCATATAAAAGCGTGTTTTTTAGTTTTTTAAACTATTATTTATTACTATTATATTATATTTATAAAAATATTAAATTGTCTAACCCGCAAACCCCTCAGATGTCTGACCCTTCGTAAGTTGCCGCTTTTTCTGCCCTCTCATCTGCCTGAAATTTATTTGCAATAAATTACTTTTATTTTTTAATATTTGTAGTGATGCATCCCTGTTACTTGCCAAGCACCTGAGCCCAGCATATATCAGATTAGCGGGTCCATCAACCTCGTTCGTTAAATATCTCGATAACGAAGACGATTTAATTTCGCTCAAATCCAAAGAAGGAACTAATGTTATTATCACCCCTTCAATGTGGTTTGGAATAAATGAGTGGTTTAATCTGGCAAATCTAACTCCCGTGTTTGGAATTAATGACAAAGAAACCGACAAAGGAGTGTGGGATCCAAAATCCACTCTACCGCTTCTGGAGATGTCTGATAAATTTGGAGTGACTTGTTACTGGCAATTGGGTTATGGTAATGTTGATTTTTATACTTGTATTAAATTTATTATTCTTACTATGGAAGTTAAATAAACGGTTACAATTTATTGTGAGCTGGCGTATACGTTTTTAGTTGTTATAATTTTTTAAGCTAGTAAGAAAAAACATCTTTTTGCAAAGAGTTTAGTTACCAAATTATGTTTTTGATTCTTTTTTGGTAATTTTATTGAAACCTGCGGCAACTCCGATTTTGACGATATTTAGTATACGGGGGTTTTTTGGGGCACTGATCACGAATCTGAAAGAATTTTTTGGCAGAAACGTTTTGTTCTTGAGATATCCATCATCAGACTTGAAATTTAAACTAATCCTATTTTTACAATATTCCCTCTTTTTTTGCACACAATTCTTGATTTAAAGCTAAAGTGACACAAAATATTTGATTTTCACCTTTTAAAACCCCGTTTTTCTACGTTTTTTACATTATTTTTGCATTAAATTGCATATAGCTATATTTTGAATCATTTCTATCTCAGTGTGCCATGAAGCCCTATGTGTATGTATGGTTGCCGCATTATCAAAGAAAAGCCACACAATTTAATACAATAATTTTTCATTAAAAAAATATTGTCATTTCATAGTAAAAAGCGTGGGGTGCATTTTACTATTTTTCATAACTTTTTCATCATAGATATTTGCAAATATAATAATTATAACATTTAATATATTTATCACCCCACGCTTTTTACTATGAAATGACAATATTTTTTAATGAAAAATTATTTTCTAATTTTTAGTTCGGTTGCATATAAAAGCGTGTTTTTTAGTTTTTTAAACTATTAATTATTTTTCATTTTTAGTTTCTGCTACTCTTGACAAAATGGCGAAAAAATTTTTTAATGAACAAGAGTGGCAAATTTTAAAATTTTTCCAACAGATTGCAACTCACTAAAAAATTTCTTCTTCATTAAGTAGCAAAGTTTGAAATTTTTCCAACAGATGGCAATCCAGGCAATGTTTGGACCGTTGCCAATATATTGCAACCCACTAAAAAATTTCTTCTTCATTTAATAGCAAAGTTTGAAATGTTGCCAACAGATGGCAACCTAGGTGTTGTTTTTATAATATAATGGAATTTTTTTCCTGGCGATCCAAAAAAGATAACGGGATACTGTTTGCAGATTATTGCATTGTCATGTTTCCTTAATACGTGTGCAAAGTTTCAAAGAAATCGAATAGCTGGAAATTGGTTAAAATTAGGCTCAAAGATTCCGTTACATAGCCAGATAGTTACAACCCAAGTTAATAAAAAAGCGTGTTAACGGCATTTATTAACTGTTATTGTTCATAAAAATTGAACACCAATGGTGCAACTAACCCTATATTTTTATTGTTCATAAAAATTGAACACCAATGGTGCAACTAACCAAATTGTGTAAAAACTAAAAAATTTCTTCTTCATTTAATAGCAAAGTTTGAAATGTTGCCTACAGATGGCATCCTAGGTGTTGTTTTTATAATATAATGGAATTTTTTTCCTGGCGATCCAAAAAAGATAACGGGATACTGTTTGCAGATTATTGCATTGTCATGTTTCCTTAATACGTGTGCAAAGTTTCAAAGAAATCGAATAGCTGGAAGTTGGTTAAAATTAGGCTCAAAGATTCCGTTACATAGCCAGCCAGATTGATAGATTGATAGATAGTTACAACCCAAGTTAATAAAAGCGTGTTAAAAATATTGTAAAAACGTAGAATAACGGAATTTTAGGTAAAAATCAAATATTGTGTGACACTTTAGCTTTAAATCAAGAATTGTGTGCAAAAAGAAGGGGAATATAGTGAAAATAAGCTTAGTTTAAATTTGAACTTTGATGATGAATATTTCGAGAACGAAACGTTTCCGCCAAAAAAATCTTTCAGATTCGCGATCCGCTCCCCATAAAACCCCGTATATCAAATTTCGTTAAAATCGGAGTTTTCTAGGTGTCGAAACATTTGACATTGACAGGTTGGGTTAAAGCGCCGCTTCCATATATGGAGGTATGAATATTCGTGGTAGACTAGTCAAAATCAACCCCCTAAGATGCTTTTAAAAGTATTCTGTTTATGAAGTCCATCTCATTACTGGCCCAGGGACTATTATAGCTATTTCACCAACGTCTTCTTATTTTTTTATAATAAATTATTACTTTTAGACTGCTCCAATAAAACAACCGTTCAATACGTGGAAGACCTTAATATTCTGAAGCAAACTTTAAATGGCTTTCCGGAGCATAATAACACCTGGAAAACCGTTGGAAGCGACTTAAGCAGATGCATTCTGGATGATCTGGCTAATCATAATTGGGAAAACTATATTAATGACTTGGATAATAATGTGGATGTTGTAATGTGGGAATCGTAAGTAGTTCTAAAGGGATGGAGATGCCTGTAAAATGTTGAATTTTTTTCTTAATATATTTATTAGTGTTGTTCTTTCAGAACATGTCACTAAAATTTTAAAACCGTGTCCACTTCGTTGGGTGTTTATTATATTTACTTTAATACTTCAATCATAATAAAATATAGCCTATCGCATTCCTGAATAATGTCGCTTTCTGATTGTGAAGGAATTTTTATGATCGGTTCAGTAGTTGTCAAGATAATTATATTTATTTCCTAACAGGTGCTGAAGGTGCCATCTTTTCGTGAACGACGCGTTGCGGAGTCAAGCTGTCAAGTGCGAAAAAGGCACTTTCGGCACGTGTTAGGAACGCTATTTTTCTACGAGCGTAACGAAAACATAAAAACAAAATGTTATTATTATTTTTTTATTTTATTACAATGCTTTCTAATACCCTACTTGTACCCATTATTATTGTGGGTAAATGTACAAATTGTGGCATTTTTGGAGGAGTTTTTTGTTGTGGCAATATTGGTGTCTGCGGAATGTATTTGTCCCACCATTTAAATTGATTTGGCCTAAGCAAAAGTTCTTAAAAATTCTTTATTTTAATACTTTTGTACTAAAGTAACCTGGAAAATTGATACTGAAATACGTGCGGAAAAGTGAAGTTTTTCGCACGCTAGTAGGAAAACTATTTTACATAACCAGATATATTTAATTTGTAGTTCTTTTATTTCAAAATCTGAACTCGGATTAACTAAGTCTGCTCTTTGGACAAGTACACCCAAAGATCCACAACCAGTTTCGTTTTTTCTACTATGGAGTGGGCTAAGAAAGTGGGTGAAGTTGCTATGATGGAATATGATGTAATTTTTCGTCAACCAAGGTTACTTGAAATGACTCATGCTACTTCTGTAAGTAAAAAACAAAGAAAAATATATACAGGGTATTCTCAAAAATAGGTCATTTATTTTACCAACTGAATGAACTTGCCCAGAAAAGTAAAATTAACAAATATCATTAAAAAAAAATTAACGTTTATTTAAAATTAATATTCATACGATTTACTGCTGTTGCAGTTTGTTGCCGCTTTCCGAAGGTTTTATTTATTTTTTGAAGGATAATTACCCGGTAAAGTTTATTGGGAGAGTTTTTGGACACCCTGTATAAATAACATACAAGGCGACCCAATTGTCCGAGAAACTCCAATATTTCTGTTGTTTAATGAGATATGACAAAAGTTTTATATAAAAGTTATAGGGTTTTTAAACGTGCATGTCCCAAAAATATCTAGATGGTCCCAAAAAAGGTATGACTTTTTATTTGTAACTCCTATTTCTGTTAACAGAATCGGATTCAGCATAAAATTTTGCAAATAGAACATTATTTTATTTTAACACTTGTGGCGATGTTGCCACGCTATTTATAATTTACTAAAACTTTCGTAAAATACAAGATACCCGAAAATAAGGTAAAAATGGAAACAAATTAGTTATTAATAAAACTTGTGTTTGTGTTTTAAAAAAAGGACCATAGAATAAATCTCTGTAAGAAAATTCACTGGATCATAACAGAGAATTTCTTATAACATAGCGAATATCTCAATATTTAAAATGCTAAATCTCAATTTTTTTTATTGGAACACCCTGTATATTGGGCCACTTTTTGATTTAGGAATTGCAAATAAAGTAAGTTTCTTTGGCGATTCCTATACCAGAAATGTAAGGTTTTTAAGATATTTAGGATTTTTGAATAATCCATGACAAAAAAGTAATTTTTTGATAAAGGGAACTTCGTTATTTTCAATGGAACACCCAGTATATTTGTCAATGTTCTTAAAATTTCTTCTTCTTTTCCTTTTAAAAAAATGTAACATAAGCTATGGGTATTTTCAAAAGGAACGCATTTATCCACCCTACAAAAATTGTCCCATACCTTTTTTCCGCGACAATGTTAGCAATTTTTATTGTTAAATAATATTCTTAATCTTCCTGCATTGAATTTTTTAAAGGTTAATAAATGCCTTATTTCCGGAAATAACCATAGCTTTTATTCTAAAAGGGAAAAGATAAAATTTTAGGAATATTGGCAAAGAAACTGGGTGTTTTTTCAAAACCTTAAATATCTATAAAACCTTACATTTTTGGTATGGTGTGTTTTTAAAAAAATATTGAGATTTAGCATTTTAAATATTGTAATATTGGCCATGCTATAAGAAATACCCTTGTTAAGATCTATTGAATTTTCTTATAGGTATTTATTTCGTGGTCCTAAGTGTTTTTAAAACACCTAGCTAAGTATTATTAATAACTAATTTTTTCCGTTTTTACCTCATTTTCAAGTATCCTGTTTTTACGAAAGTTTTAGTAAATTATAAATAGTGTGGCAGCATCGCCACGAGTGTCAAAATAAAAATGACGTACTATATGCAAAAATTTACGCTAAATTCGATTCTCTAAACAAAAATAGGGTTAACAATAAAAAAACTAACTCTTTAGCTATAACTTTTTTTGGGACACACCTTAAAATATTTTAAGGAGATGCACGTTTAAAAATCCTACGACTTTTATAAAAAAACTTTTTGTCATATCTCGGTAAACAACAGAATATTTGACTTTCTCGGACAATTGGGCCACCCTGTATATAATGTTTAAACGTTCATCAATTTTAGGCGAAGAACCAATTTTAAAACGGTATTTACCAATCGGTTATGTTGACGTTTAAACAATGTATTATACGTCAAAGTTGTGACCAATTATTACCGCTGTTATAATTGGTTGAACCAAAGTCGATTGATGAGATAAGGTCACGACATTCGCCATATTGGCTAGCGCGGCTGTGACGTCAAGTCGGGCCATTTTCGGCCATATTTGATTTTAAGCAGATCAGTGGCGTAGAATTAAGGAGAAAACAAAAAGAACTGTATGTTGTAAACAAAATTTATTGGATTATTTTAATAGGTATAACCTAAAACAAAAACATAAATGTGGTTTAAATATTGAAAATTAAAAATTATCAAAGCGACGACAGGACGATGAGGTACCTGGCAGAGCAAAACATTTTCCATGGTTCCGTAGGTCAAAAACCATTTTAAAAACTTTGTATACAGGGTGTCCGCTAATGAATGGTACACAGAAAAACCACAGATTCCTTATGCCAAAATATTAAGATTTAACCAAACATACCTAATATCCAAAAGTTTATAATAAGGAAGATACGGGGGTGTCATAGTAAAAAGAGAAAGTAAATTTATTTCGATAATTGTTCCCCCTTTTTAAATATCTTAATAAAACGGTATCTCGGGGTTTTTAAACATTAGCTTTTCAGATCGAATATTAATTTTTGTATGTAGACTGGAGGGCAATGTGTACACTATTTAAAATTCTCTAAAACTACCCAATTTTTTGTTACTACTCTGTATGTATGTAAACTAGTAAGCTTCTCTATGCTTTCTGCACAAAAAAGGTATACTTAGTAAGAATCGGTCTTGACAACCGTTTTTGAGGTATTCACGTTCAGTGCACCCGAAAGTACGTACCTTCAATAACATTGTATTATCTATTACAACTGCTCAGATATAAATAGCTGATAGCTTAAAACTCCTGGATATCGAGTTTTATTAAAATGTTTAAAACATATCAGACATTTTTGAAACGCATGAATAAAAAACATTTATATCCCTTTAACACCCCGTATCTTCCTTATCAATAACTTTTGGATATAGGTATGTTTTTAAATCCTAAATGGGTACTTTCGCATAAGAAATCTGTGGTTTTCTGTGTACCATTAATTAGTGGACACTCATCAGTATCATATGCATATAAAAACACGAATGACTGAAACCTATTCGACTAACACTATCAAAATCTCTAAAATAAAACGAGTCCGAACCAATCATATGTGAAGTCTCTAAACTAACCAAAAACATTAACAACGTAAAATCCTTGCAAAATATACAACCAAAATGAAAATGGCAAATTTCCACAGTTTTTACCAAACAAAGCTTCGACAAGGCACGACTCTGTCATCAGCTGATAATGCTACCAACTTTGAACAGAACTGCCAACCGAAATCGTAATTCTCACACCCTCACGTCCCTGACAAAAGCTATCACCGGTCTTGCTTATGTCTAAACCCCTTCTCATAAAGAAACTCTGGGTTGATCGCCTAAAATTGATGACTCAAAATAATTATTTTCTTTTCTGAGAGGTTTCTGATTTGAAATAATATATAAAAAGAAAAATGTATCAAAGTAGGAGCTATTTCTGAGGACTTTCGGCGAAAACTCTTCATTGACACATTAAATAGATAAAGTAATATTTAATTATGAAATTTAGACAAATTTCTTTATTGCCCTCTTTTGTATATTTATAAAATATTTTGAATTTTTATTTGTGACAGGCTTACTGGTTTTTCTTTTTACACAAAAAACTAATGGGGACTAATGTATTAGAAATTCAGCCCACCATTCCCAATCCAGATTTGTCGTCTTTTGTACATTGCACCAGACGGCAAAAATAATTTTGTCAGAAGCGGTGCTATCACTATTCTGATGATAAACAATGGATCAGAAAATATTACTGCCAATATCAGATTAGAAAGTATTTTGCTTGACAAATCCATGGAAGTCCAGTCCTATATTTTATCGGAAACTGATGAGAATACGCAGTAAAGTAAATCCAATTGAAGAAAATTAATAACGTATTTAAAAAACTTCATTTAAAAACTTACCACTCAAGTTATCTGCAAAAAGAGAAAATCGCCGAAACACGTTAAGATATTTATTGAGGGTGAACGTTTTTTACAAAAAATTGGACGGCGCCTCTTCAACTCCTTAACCTCCAGGGCCACGACTTCAAAACTCTTAAATGAGAAGAGAGGGTCCAAGGCCAAATAACGTAATTGAGATAGCCGTATTTCGATACTAATAAAAATAGATGTACAGGGTGGCTCGAATTCGACGCTTATCATTGGGATTTCGGAAACCGTAAGAGATACAGAATCGGCTAAATGGAAGCAAAGTTGCGCAATTTGATACTCAATAAAATTCCGTTTTTGCGTTTTAAAAATTCCGAGTACTTCCGAAGATATTCGAAAAAACCGGAATTTTCAATTTTGGTTTCTATTGTTTCCTGGCTATATTTGTTAAGATAACTTAAAATAAAAAACACGTTTTTCATAGCCACTTTTTCTGCTCTATAATTCAGAGTGATTAAATATTGAATCTGACGTTTCGGCTTCTCGCGACCATCATCAACTTAATTTTTTTAAATACGGACCTGATATTTTTTCAATTTAATTAAATCCTTTCATCACTCTTAAAAACACTATATATCGCCACTTTCATATTTTGCCGACGTTTCGTATATTATAAGTGTTCAAAGAGATAACCTTCGCCTCCGATGCATTTTCTTGCTTTGCTTTGTATTATTAATACAGCTCGATTAATTGTTCTCGCAGGATTGGCGGCAGACTTCCCGTATCAAATTATGTCGTAGTACTTAAAGGTCGTGGAGGTGCATTTGCAAATAAACGGTTCTTAAGATATCCCCAAAGGAAATAATCTAGGGGACTAAGATCTGGGCTCTAGCGGGCAGCATCGTGCAAAACCATTTATTTGGAAATATATGGTAAAGGAATTGAGCTACTACTTCCCTTCCATTGTGGGCAGGAGTCTCCGTCTTGCTGCCACCATATTTCTTGCTAAATATTCTGCCAAAGGTTGATTATCTAGGGCGTCTAAGACATCATTCGTAATCAAATTTAGATATCGTTCGGAAGTTAAGGTCCCTTCTTAAACAAAAGGTCCAATAATTTTGTTCCTCCACATACCAATCCATACATTAAATGAAGCTCTCCCTTGAATTCGTACCTGCTGGTTAGTTTCTGTTAATAAAGTAATTTCCGCTGTTAGATATTAATGAGTTGCTATAAAACATTATGAATATGTAATAAAGTTTATTCTTTTTTTACCTTTTTACCTAAAATGTAGTTCAGGGCCGTATTATGGTTAAATAAATATGCAATATTCTGGTGATGGAATTTTCCTGTACAGAAACGTCGGCAAATATCAAAGTAGCGATGTATAGTGTTTTAAGAGTGATGAAAGGGATTTAATTAAGTTGAAAAAATATCAGGTCCGTATTTAAAAAATTAAGTTGATGATGGTCGCCAGAAGCCGAAACGTCAGATTCAATATTTAATCATACTGAATTATAGAGCAGAAAAAGTGGCTATGAAAACGTGTTTTTTATTTTAAGTTATCTTAACAAATATAGCCAGGAAACAATAGAAACCAAAATTGAAAATTCCGGTTTTTTTGAATATCTTCGGAAGTACTGGAATTTTTAAAACGTAAAACGGAATTTTATTGGGCATCAAATTGCGCAACTTTTGCTTCCATTTAACCGATCCTGCATCTCTTACGGTTTCCGAAATCCCAATGATGAGCGTCGAATTCGAGCCACCCTGTACCTAATGTGTTATTTTCTTAAAGCTCTTAAAAAAAAAAATAATGGTGATACTAGTGATAATATACAGGGTAGAATAAAAGTGATTTTTTTATAAGCACCCTGTATACTACATTACCAATAAAAATATTTTTAAAAAACCCTTAAGAAAATACCCCATTAGGTACATCTTACTTTTATTAGTTGCGAAAATATGGCCACCCCAATTAGGTAATTTTGAAAGTACCGCTATTTTGTAGTAGGTAAAGATATTGACTTTATATTTTAGGGTTATAAAGTACTCGTTACTCGAACCCCTTGATTTTTTGTAAAAACGTTCCTCCTTAGTAAAATTCAGCGATTTTCTTAAATCTGGGTTTTTTTCGCAGATAGGTACTTGAGTGGTAAGTTTTTAAAAAAATACCTCTATATAAGGTGTTCGTAAACTGTGGTGTCAAACTGCTATAGTAGAATTTTCTCATCAAAATAAGAAAAAAGTTTTTATAAATATAGGTCTGCAAATTTTTGTTCATAAAATATAGGGTGTTAAAGTTGTAAAAAAAAGATTCGTGTAAATATCATAAATAAATATCTTTTACCCAATATTGTTGTAGTCTGGCAATGTTATGTATAATATACGGAAGAAAACTTAGCACTCACCTATTTTTAGTTTTAAATAGTGAGATGATGATAATTTTACGTAAACACTGACGTGGGGGTCGCAGAGCTCCGTATACCTATGTGCTTATTTTTCAAAATCTATAGCTTTTTTAGGTTCAAGTGATTAAAAATTTTATTAAATAAAAGTTTATCAAATTAAATTAATTTTTGTATTATTTATTTTTTTATATTTAACTTTTTAAATAAGTTTAGAAATCACCAAGCATTTTTAAGTAAAAATTACATGATATCATAATTCACAAGGTATTAATTAAAAATAATTAAAAATTAGAAATTCACTTATAATCATAATGTGAAATACTATTTTTGTCAAATTTCTAATATATACAACAAACAAAAAAAGTGAATAATTTACTTACTCGAAATTGCGCGCGCAAACACGTGCGCAGATGTTGACTGCCTCGGCGCAACTAGACTAGAAGGTACTAGAACGTGCGCGTGTGTTGCGAGCTAAAGAAGGCACTACCTCAACAATTTTACTTAAATGATAAATTAAGTAAGTCTAGTGGCGTGTCGAGTGGCACCTAAACAAATACCAAAAAAAAGATACGCCACTGATTGTGAAAATGCGCGTAAAATGTTTATATTTTCTTAAGATTATAGTCCGGTCAATTTAGACAATCAAAGTTACTAAAATTCCCATCAAGCTAAAAATGAGTTATTCACAAATTTCTCGAAAACGGTAAGTTTTATTGTATAATAATTACCCAATGCAAAAATTGTAGATCATAAAATTATAGTAGACTCCGAAATCCTTTAATAGGACTTTCATCGTGAATAACTCGGTATTCGTGGCGTGCTTATGCATATTATGACGCTTGCAACTCTTCACCCCGTTATATCTTAGAAACGGTTGTATTTAGGGAAAACATATTAATACCTTTTTTGTAGATAATTTTATGATCTACAATTTTTGTTTTGGGTAAATATGCGATAAAACTTACAGTTTTCAAGAATATTGTGAAAAATTCATTTGTTTGACCTTTGACCTTGAGTAAATTTTTTTGCGTCGGTCGGAATGATGTTGAAGTGAAGTTTTGATATTTTGTTTTTAGTTATGTTTTAAACAATGTCGTTCATTTTCAGCTTGATGGAAATTTTATTAACTCTTTTAGGTTAGGTTTTATTAACTTTTTTAGGTTAGTTAAGGTCTAATTTGACCGGACTATTAGTCATATAAAAATACAGAAGTAGCTCTCAGTGTACAATTTTTTTAATGAATTTTTAATTAATAATTTAGTGCCACACCAAATTAAAGAGATGCTGATGTTGAATATGTACACAATTATTTATAATAAAACTTTATACTTAGTGCCCATTTAAATTATAGGCAGGTCCGTATTAACTGTAATGAGGCGCCCTAGGCGCCTATTTTGCACAAAAAATTTTTGAAGACCAAAAAAAAAAAAAAAAAAAAAAGAAGGTCCTACGTAAGCGCCCATTTTCAGTGCAAAGCACCTTACTACACCACCCGAAATAAAAGTTGATTACAAAACAAAAGAAAAGGTCATTTCCTCCTTTTCGCGCCTATTTCATTTATTTCAAAGTACGTTATTCACAGGAGAAATTAGCTCTAATCCCCAACCCGACCTAAACTCTTTTAAAAACTCCCCTGTCTAGCGCCTAATACTCCCCTGTCTGGCGCCTATTTTTCATGTCGCCCTAGGCTGTAGTCTAGTCATATGGATCATACGGCACTGAGGGAACAAAATTATTGCAATTTGCTTTAGCACTTTCGGTGTAAATGTAATGTAAGTATCTAGATTCAAAACCTTAGGTTTTATAGCCTATTAAAACATGCTGATGTTAAGCAAAAATGGCTGTAAAAACTTTATTGGCCTGTTGTGATTGGAAAATTAATGAACTGCCTATGAATTTGTTCTCCTATTTTATTATCCAGCTCAATTTTTACTAAGTAACCAACATTTTTTAATACGGTCATGATATTAATCTCCTTAAAACTAAGTAATCTGTTAAAACAAAAAGTAGTTTTTAAAAGATGTACAGACTATCAAACGACCAAAAATTTTATTTTTCAAAAAGACATTTTTTATAAAAAATTTGTTTGTAAAAAAAAAATATAATTCACGATGAGAATATGTATGTTTTATACAGGGTTCGCAAACATATGATTTTTTTCCAGGAAAATACCTTATTTTTAATGTTTAAGCAATATCTCATTAAAAAATGTATTTAAAATTAAGATTGTAGTTAATAAAAACAATAATACAAAATTTTATTGAAGTTCATAATTTGGCGAACATGCCTTGATCGCGATCCGTTTACAGCTGAAAAATTGTGTTGTGTAGGAATTTAAAGGAAGCAGGTGTTTCAAAAGCAAATTTAAGAATTTTTTAGGTAATTTTCTTATAAAAATTTAATATAATTAATCTTTGACAACTTCAATATTAATTTTAAAAAACTTTTGTATTGGCTTTTTGTTTGTTTAAGTAACAATAATAAAGTCATTCAGAATGCTTTTCTAAGTAATTTTTTAAAATATTTTGCTTAAAAAGGAATTATATGTAGTTTACTTTTTAACAAAAATCATGTTTTTAAGTTTTTGCGTACCCTGTATACAAAATCAACATATTCTCTTCGTGAATCATATTTTTTACAAGAAATTTTTTTAATGAAGAATGACTTGGTTAAGTATTGTATCTTTAATGGATGGTATTTATTTGGGTACACGCCAAAATAAAATTAAAAGTACTAAAAAAACCAAAAAAATTTAAGCAAGTAAAAAGATAATTAAAAATCGACGTTTCGGTGGCAAATCTGCCACCGTTGTCAAGAACAAATGGAATAAAAATAATAAAAATAAATACTTACTATTATTTAGGTTTTAAAATTCAAAATTTTTATCTTTTACTAGGATATTCTGAAAACTTTGACATTAAATGTCAAAACATGTTTGTTTGGTTATAGTGTCATAGTGACATAGATAACTGGTTGCTGGTGTATTGATTGTTTATTTTACAAAAAAGGTGAATAGTTAGTTAATGTTTAGTCTTCCTGAAGATACTTCAGTATGAAGCAAAGGCAACCAAGTGTTATTTAAATTAACTGAAATTGATGCTACACAATTATCTTTATTTAATAATATATACGCACTTTCTTTGATTTTGCGTTTTTTAGAACAAGTTTCCTTTGCTAAAATGCACGAAGCATCCCAGTTTATTCTATGATTGTTATCAAATGCGTGTTGGCAGATTTTTTGATTTATGAAATTCTGTGTTTTTAATGTTTGATCTGTGTTCTTTTATGCGGTTGGCTAATGGTCTACAAGTTTCATCTATATAAAACTTATTGCATTCGCAAGGTATTTTATAAATGACATGACATGACAATGTATGGGTTTGTTTTTGTTAATTGAGATCTGATTGTGTTTTGTGTTTTAAAGATTGTGCGAATATTAAATTTATCTTCAGGAAGACTAAAAATTAACTAACTATTCACCTTTTTTCTAAAATAAACCTAAAATAAACAATCAATACACCAGCAACCAGTTATCTATGTCACTATGACACTATAACCAAACAAACATGTTTTGACATTTAATGTCAAAGTTTTCAGAATATCCTAGAAAAACATAAAAATTTTGAATTTTAAAACCTAAATAATAGTAAGTATTTATTTTTATTATTTTTATTCCATTTGTCTTGACAACGGTGGCAGATTTGCCACCGAAACGTCGATTTTTAATTATCTTTTTACTTGCTTAAATTTTTTTTTGGTTTTTTAGTACTTTTAATTTTATTTTGGCGTGTACCCAAATAAATACCATCCATTAAATGAATCCGCCAAACTACAGAACATATCTTCAATTTATTGTATTCTTTAGTATACACGTGGTACCAGCTTAATACGTTTAAATTGAATTTTAGTGTGTTACACACTAGCAAGTAGAGGTTAGACAAAGAATACCTGCATGTAAATATTCCGAATAGGATGACACATTGTGCTTGCTTTGTTGTTGCTTTAAAACCGTCTCCTTTACACGCATTGGCGAAAATTTTCCCTCAAATCTTCAAGTATTTTTAGTCCTGTGTCAACAAAATCCCTCTTACCTTGCTTAAAACACCCACGGTACGTTAGTATTTAGGCTTTAGCCTTTGTGGTTTGTCCAAAGATAAAAAAATGGACGTTCTGAAGTAGCACGACGTGTATATTTCTCTTCTTACTGCATACGATATTACTTTCTTATATAATGCAAGTTTCTAATTATAAAAATTAATGTGTATAACTCTGCAACTTTATAAGGTTAATACATTTTGCACTAACACAAAGAGCTAATCTGTTTTTTTCTTTATTACCAAGTTGTTTTTATTTATTTTAGTGACGTTTACCTAAACAATAGAAAACTGACAATGGATATGTTAAAACGACCAGATGATATCCTTAAGCCGGAATTAAGAAGAGCTAAAATTAGGGGTTTTATTTCTTTAGAAATACCAACGCAAACAATAGGTTTTTTTGTTCTAACAGGTGCAAAGAGCACTTTATGTACTGATAATGAGGAAGATATTAATTCTATATTGGCGGAGATAAACGAAGAACAGGGAAATATCACTCTCTGAGGAAACTCCATTTAAAATAGAGAGAAAGAAGACAAAATGTCAATAGAAAGGACACGTCGATCCATACTGGGGTAGGAAAGAAACTGTCGTAGTTATGTTTAATTGTTTTTTTTAAATAATGGTTTTTTCCATATCTAATTTTACATAAACGTGATTCTACACGAAATTAACTATCCCAAATATTAGTTTTCAAGCAAGTAGTATTCGTAAATTTCTATCTTAACCGCCATTTTTATAGACTTGCTTCTATAGGTGCGCAACTACGATTTTCAAATTATTTTATCTAAAAATTGAGCATGGAACCCACACCAAATTAAAACCAGATGCTATTTTATTGATGCTAAGAGGAACAATATGGTAAAAAAATATTTTGGAATTTGCGAAAAAAGTTAGTTTTTTGGTTAGAAAATTGGTAGCGAAAATCTAAACTTTTAAAAGCAAATTCTCTATTTGTATTTTTTCGTAAATTTGATCAAATTGTATCGACAAATCTCGACTTTCGCAAAAATATCTGTCTTTTTCTTGTAAATAGAGGTATTTGAAAGTCTCGCATAAAAAAATTGCAGAGTGAAAAATTTCAAAGTGGCATTATAGATTTTGAAAAATATAGAAAATTCAAATTTAATTTAATCCACGAAAAAATACAAATGCAGAATTTGCCGTTAAAAGTTTGGATTTTGTCTGGGGGCTAACCAAAAAACTAACTTATTTTCGCAAGTTCCAAAATATTTGCTTTACCTGTGTTCTTCATTAGGCCAATAGTGTCAGGTATATGTTTGGTGTTGGTCCCGCGTCCCGTTTTTTAGATAAAACAAAATGAAGTTGCGCGCCTGCTTGCTAAAAAAACAAATGATCTCAGAAAGTGTTTAATGTGATATTTAAAAACCTATTTAATAAACTTCATTTCTTATTACACTAAAAATACAATTTCCGGTTTTACCGGATGTGCCACCAGAAATTGATATGCTGCAGTAAAGAATGAATATTTTAAATAAGAAGCACTACCTTAAACCTTAATTTAAACTTAATGCCTATTTTTTTGTTAATTATATCCTGTTTCTAAACCTTATAGTTTTTAAACGCTAAGCTGTCTTAAAAATAGCAAAGGAAATATATTTTTTGGCGTTTCACCATTAATATTTTAAAAACTATTAAGTTTAGAGATAGGAAATAATTTACATAAAAGATTGATGTATAAGTGTTAAGGTAATGCTTTCCATTTAAATTATTTAAATTCGATACTTCAGAGAGTCAACTTCTGTGACACGTTTGGTAAAACCGGAAATTTTATTGTTTCGATGATAGAAAATAAGGTTTATTAAAAAATATAAAAAAATTGCATCAGAGATTTTTTACCATCATTTGTTTTTTAACGAATCGATAGAAATGGCGATTAACACGACATTTTCGTCCTAGTAAAAAAGCAAAGTTAAGAGCACATCCGTTTAAACATCAAGTATCACATAAAGGCTTAAATATCAGGAATCTGCATATTATCAACCGTAAATCCAACAAAAGTTTTAAAAATTGTATTTAACTTAAAAAAATAAAATAAAGGACTTGCTCGTAATTTCGTGGGACCTGATATTTTTGAACTTTATGATGGTTTAACATTCGTTTTAATTATTGCATAATTATTTGTTAATTTTGTAATTTTTAAGCTAATTGGCTCTATAATTGTAATTACGACGTCAGTTTATTTTATTTTAGGATAAAATTACTTTAGAATCTATTAAAAAGAACATATTAAAAGAAATGGAACAGGATAAAACTTATTACAACAAAATGTTAAAGAAACAACCGTCAAAATCTAACTTGGTAAATCAAGAAATTTCTCAAGTTAAGGAAGATGTTGACCATAAAAAGAAATGCTTCACAAACACTTACAGCAATTTATTGAAAGGGCAAGAAAATGGAATATTCCAAGGGAACTGGGTAAGACATTAAAAAATAAATTTTAACTTATTCGTTAATAAATAATAGTTTAAAAAACTAAAAAAACACGCTTTTATAGTGCAACCGAACTAAAAATTAGAAAATAATTTTTTATTACAAAGAGTTTGTCACTTCAGAGTAAAAAGCGTGGGGTGCATTTTACTATTTTTCATAACTTTTCCCTCATAGATATTTGCAAATAGAATAATTATAACTTTAAATATAATTAAGCACCCCACGCTTTTATTCTGAAGTGACGAACTCTTTGTAATAAAAATTATTTTCTAATTTTTAGTTCGGTTGCATATAAAAGCGTGTTTTTTAGTTTTTTAAACTATTATTTATTTTTCATTTTTTAGTTCAATATATCAATTAGTTTTTTAAAAATAAATGCTCCAGTTTATTCACAAAAAAATCCTTCGCCATTTTGTCAAGAGACACAGAGGATCTGTAAAGGAATTTATTTATCCTGGCGATCCTAATCAGGATAACGGGATACTGTTTTTAAATTATTGCATTGTCATCGGTCCTTGATACGTGTGCAAAGTTTCAAAGAAATTGAATCGCTGGAAGTTGGTAAAAATTAGGCTCAAAGATTCCGTTACATAGATAGATAGATAGATAGTTACAACCCAAGCTAATAAAAGCGTGTTAAAAAAGGTCACAATATAATATTCTACAAAGACATACACCACCTTAAAAATTCTTTATACAGGGTAATTATTCTTAAGTCGGCACTATTGCTAACTTCCATATTATTGGAGACAAGGTTAGTTTATATTTATAAGGTTGCGACATATCCCTCAACTTTTAGGCGGTTCGAGGTCGGGGACGCAAGGAAGGGCACTCCACGGAGAAAAGTTGGCAAGACTGGGTAAAATCAAAGCTGATGATTAATCCAGTGGCGTCTAGAATTTGCGCATTCCATTTTGCATTATTTTGGAAATGATATTTGTTGAAAGATGTAATTTCAAATGTTTTTTATTTAAAGTAAAATAATTTACAACTTAATAATAATTAAAAACTGTTGTATAAACGGTTGTTCTACTAATACAATAAACTGTATATCTCCGGCACTGAACAACATGGCCGAAAAATGGGAGATGTGACATCATAACACGTCAAAGCAATATGGACGAATGTCGTGACCTTATATAGACCGACTTTGATTGGAGATACGAAATCGGTTCAATTAGTAAAGTTGGATTTTTTTGCTGATTAACGTGCTGCCAACCGAAAAACAATTAAACATTGGGTTTTGATTTAATACAAAAAATGTACTTTTTTAAATAAAATACCCTGTATATTATATCACCATTTACGACGCAGTCTACAATGATTTTTCGAAAGCCTTTGATCGTGTAGACCATTCTATATTGTTGCATAAACTCGATGATATGGGCTTTAGCATTGATTTGTTATTGTTCTTAAAATCATACTTGAGTAACCGTGTACAGTATGTGGAGATCCGTGGTCATAGGTCTTACAACTTTGAAGCTACAAGTGGTGCTCCTCAGGGTAGCAATCTAGCTCCTTTAATCTTCTCGTTATTTATAAATGATATATTATGTTGTGATATTTGAAGTAACGTTTTGCTATTCGCGGATGATCTGAAGCTGTTCAGGGTTGTTAAGAATCAGTCTGATTGCCTCACATTACAGGAGGACTTGAAAACAGTTCAAACATGGTGTGATAAAAACAATTTACCCTTAAACACCGAAAAGTGTTTCGTTATGACCTACTCAAATAAGTTAAATCCAGTTCACTTTGAGTACAAACTAGATAATGCGGCAATTGGTCGTTGTGAAACATTTAAGGACCTGGGTATCACTTTTGATACAAAGTTCTCTTTTGCAAAACACATAGAGGGGATATGCAGTAAAGCAATAAAGATGTTGGGTTTTATCATGCGTAATTCTAGAAACTTCAACAACATCCAAACTTTGAAAACCTTATATTTCTGTTACGTCCGCTCTGTTCTTGAATATGGTTCTATTATTTGGCACCCGATTTACAACAAGTACATAAATCAATTAGAAAATGTCCAAAGAAAATTTGTAAAATTTCTTGCATTTAAAGGTAGTGGACATTTTCCACCGAGGGGTGTAGACCAGGGAGAGCTCCTTGAACGGTTTCAGATTCCCTTTTTGAATAATCGTAGGAAATTTATATCAATACAATTTTTGTTTTAAGTCTGCAGATGCCTTGTTGATTGTCCAGAATTATTGTCCCAGATAAATTTTCATGTTTCTTTTAAATCTGTTAGACTATCTCCTACATTTCACTTACCTACACCTTCTACTAATGTTTTGATTAAAACACCACTATTTCAAGCTATGCGCCTTTTTAATGAGACTTGTAACGACATTGATGCCTACGACCTGTCTTCGATTCAGTTTACTAAATTATTAAAACATAGGTTATTATGGACTGCTTAGATTAACTTCATTAGTCTTAAGTTTAGTTAATACTTTTTTTTAAATTATGATATTTTTGCCATGCAATTTGAAGGACCATATTTTTTAAACTATAGGAGATAGACATGTTCAATGTGGTATTTTTTTAAAAGCTCTTTAAAATATCTATTTGATGGTGATGCAATATATAAAGTATTTAATTTTAAAAATGGCAGTTTACTATAAAATCTCTGAGGATAGCAATATTTCCGAAACTATTAAAAATTGAATATATTATATGTGGACTTTTGTAAAGCTCTTTGATAGATCTTTCGACTGGTGATATAATATACAGAGTGTTCCGTTTAAAAATAGTACCTACATTTTTTGCAATAAGTCAAAAATCCGATCAATTATTTTTTTGTTTGCAGTACGTTATTCAGCAGAAAAAAGACTACAACTTTACTAATTTAACCGACTTTGTATCTCCAATAATAAAGAGGTTAGCAACAGTTCCGACTTTAGTTTGATAACAGAGCATTGGGCAATAAAAAATTTGCTTATAATTATTTACGTCCTACTTAAATAAATTTGAGGTTTAAAGAAAAGGTCCCAGCAAACACTATTTGCCGGCAATATACATTTTTCATATTGGCATTGATGGTGAAGCATTGGCAATTGGTGGCAATATTATGCCAACATCTAATACGCATTAAAAAGTTAACCCTAAATAAACACTCAATTGCCAATAAATTTCACATGCAGGCGAATTGCCGGCAAGCATACAAAAATGGCGGCATACCAATCCTGATTAAATAAAGCATGCCTTTTTGTTGCAGGCAAATAAATATTGGATTTTTGAAGGCAAACCTTCAACGCAAATTCATACTTTTCAAACCATATTATTAACATTGGTATTTAACTAACATTCGAGCAATTTTTTGATCTGTTATATTTATAATGGCGGCTAAACAACATTATTTTATGTTTTTTACATAATTTAAAAGAAATGGCCTTTTCCTAACATTTTATTGATACAAATCATGCAAGTAAAAATGAAGTCAAACAAAATGTTTATTATGTATTTTTGAGAGAATAAAAATAAAATGATGGTAAAATTAGCTAGGTTAATTTCGACGATTTCGACCGAAGGTGATAAATTCAAATTTCCCGCTTAGCCGAAATACAAGATTTGACAATTTTACAGATGAGGCAACCTTGCTTTTGTTTGGCCGCTTTGTGCAATTGTTTTCTACGTGGTTTTCTAGCTTTTTAGTTTCTTTTTTAAAGAAAAGAGTTTTTAGTAGACATAATTAAGCGTATATATTACCTAATTAATGTGTGTTGTGTAATTAATTGGTGATGGCTAGTCAAGAAGGCGGTTTATTCATATAGACTGTTAGGAGCTGTAAACATTTCGTTTAAAACCTTTTAAATTTGTAGTTACCTAAAAAATTATATGAAATCAGGGAGTTGCCTTATTAAAGTTTTAAAGACGTGTTAATAAAAAACATTATATATATTTAATAGTTTTTTTATTGACATTTAACTCCTTTAAAATATTTCTCCCTGTTTTGGATCTGAAAATTGAGTGAAGTGTCCCTTAAATACTTACTATTTTTAAGTGTTTTCTTTTGATTTACTATCTTTTTTTTTAATTTTATTACATACTTTTTATTTTATTTTTTGGTTTATTGTTACGATATAAAAATTTATATTATGTAATTTTTTATTGATAAAGTTTTCTTGCCCTTTTTCTCATTTTTTTATTACAAAATTCAAAATATGTTATTTAACTTTTGGGACATTCAACTTATAAAACTTGCAATACTTATTTAATGATAACTGCCATTATCCTAAACGCATTTTTTTGCCAATAACTTATTAATGATGGATGCCATCATCCTAAACGCATTTTTTCATCATAAATTATTAAGGACGGATGCCATCACATTATCTGCAACACGTGGCCTAATAACGGCCAATTGCCCACTTTCGTGTCTTTTTGATACCTTTTTGCCAATGCCTTGCCATTAAAGAGTGTTGGCAATGCCAGTAAATTAAATGTACAACTCCGGCAAAAAATGTTATATGGGGTGCTTTTTATTTTTAAATAATTTAAAATAATATGGAAAAATATAGGTAAAATAAGCTTCCTTTAACTATAAATTTATCATTTTATCTATTACATAGAACAGAAACTTTAAACGTTAAACGATCTTACGATCCTTAATAATCTATTCAAACATTTGCTTTGGAGACGTCTCTTGCACTTTCTGTGTTTGCCCTGGAAAAACTCCTTCGTAATGTGATCAACCATGTAATAATTCGTCACATATAAGATAAATATTTTAACAGTTTTAAAGAATATGGTATTTATTTTATTTTACTGCTTAATGCAAATATGTAAATATGGGGTGCCATTTTATATTTTGATTCATTATTATCAAGAATAAATAAGGATGCGGTTTTTACAGAAAGCTTAATATTTGTTTTTATCGTAAAGGGTGATCCAAATTGAGTTTTTACATTAAACTTATTAAAAGACAAAGAAAAAATTAAAAATTTTTAAAAAGTATTTATTTGCCCTTTAAAAGTGGTTTATTTCAATTGTGCATAAAAGATGATATCAAGTAAATGACATCCGTGGCTCATGTGGTATGTCGTAATCCGTTTCGAGAAACTTGCGACTACTCTGTGGCACAAATCAGATCCAACGTTGGTTATTTTGTGTCTGATCACCTGTTTAAGCTCCGCAATGATGTTCGGGTAATTCTCGTAGACTTTGCTCTTAAGATACCGCCAAGCGAATATAATCTAAAGGAGTTAATTTACAGAATCGCGAAGTCCATATCTTCCAAATGCTCCCAGAAAAGTTCTGGTATGATGTTCCGATAATTAACGCCATTAACCGTAACAGCGTTCTCCGCACGATCCTCTAAAAAAAATGACCAATTACGCCTCCGGTCAAAAGGCACATTAAACAGTCACCTTTTGAGAATGGATTTTCACTTTAACAATCTGTATTGGGTTTTTCAATACCACAAGGCCGATTTTGTGCGCCAAAAAATTCACGTAAAGCACGAAATGTATTTTTCCTTGATTGATGATGTTGATAATTTTAACACTGTTTTGTTTATATTTTATCCTTAGAAACAGTGCTGCCAAAACGTGGGTAAATCGTACCCCTTCCCTAGCATCGTACTCCAATCCCACACAGCGTCGAAATTATTCCCTTGCCGAGCGACGTGGAGACTTAACCACAGTATAGAAAAGGATAAAACACAGGTTTGTGTCGCAGGGAAATAAGTTTCCCTTAATTTACCAGCTGACATGCTTCGCGTGGGATGCGAGCGCGATACTATGGAAGGGGTACGATTTACACACGTTCTGGCAGTACTGCTTAGAAATGTTATTTTTCGTTAACAAATTCAGTGGCGTTTCAAAAAAAAAAAATATATATTTATAATGTGAAAACTTAATTTGTATCACCCTTTATATTCTTCTCATTTATTTGCGACATTCCGTTAGCACAAAAACAAAATGGCCACTTTTCGGATATATGGAAAATTTTATTTTAAATGGAACAAATTGTGCTTATTTTCAAATTAATGAAACTATTATTCTCTAAAAAATTAGCTGCAGGGTATGTCAGAGTATTATTTGTCAATAAAAATTTGCTACATGTAAGTTATAGATTATTCACAATATTAACATAAGGTTTTATAAAAATAATCTAGACCAAATTCAACTATAATTTCTTTATGTAGTTTGTAGCATATTTTCATTGTCAAATCATAGGTGCTTAATAATTATTATGCAATCAATTTATTAGAGATCAATATATCCATTATTTTGGAATATAACCATATCTCATGTTAACCTGTTGTAAAGGAAAAAGATATGATAAAAGACCTTTAAAAAAAATAAGTAAACAACTGCATCTTGTTAAAATTCTTTATTCTAAAGTTATTAGCTATCAAAATGGGTGAGTCAAAATATAGACGGGCACCCTGTATAACACTTAAACAATAACACTTAAACAACTTTAAAAAAGATATTAATCAATATAAATTGCTTCCTATTATTTTTTAGAAACAAAACGTCAAAAAGAAAATAATTTACAGACAGCACTGGCTCCCAGTAATTTATATTTCACCATAAAGGAAATAGAAGACATTTTAAAACGCAGAGCAAAGGCTAAAGCTGAAGCCAAAAATATAAAACTCACCAGCGCCGAATTGGATGTTATTGTAGACAAAGCTACGGTGCGACTTCCCAAGCATTTTGTTCTTAAAAGGGACATAAATACATTTTTACTTGAAGAAAAAGCTAATTTTCATAAAAACAATATGTTTAGTCAAGAAGCCTATGAAAGATACGCACAAGAGAACAAACTGTTTTCCAAAAATTCAAAGTTTTTATTTCGAAGATCTGCATTAAATAACTCCTCGGACACGACGCAATATTAACAAAACATTGCTTAACTTAAAAGCAAAATTGGAAGAACAAAAAAATATATGTTGGCACGTAAGAATCATCTTCAAAATGGCCTCTCTAGAAATTATAAGGCTAGGATGTCACGACTAAAAAGAGATATTAATTTAGACTTATTAAAGAAACGAAGTGGGCCAAATAAACATAATAAACATAAAGTGGTAGTGCAACCAAATTATTTAAGATCAAACAGTGACTATGATCAGAATGACAGGTTTGAAGGTATGTAAGTATTTTTAAAATTCTTTTCTTAGAAAAAACAGACATTTAGCATTTAGGATTTAACAAACGTTCGGTTTATGGTGATTCATGTAGACGTTCATAAAACACATTTAACATTTATCATTTAAGAGCTGACCAACTTTTATCTTCTTAAATTAAATGCTAAATGAAAATTTGACTGCGCATGTCAGAACGGTTTCTGTACTGTACTGATAATTTTGGTTTTATTATTGTTTTGATTCGCACTATTTAGTAAACATCAAATCTACGTGATAAATCTGCCCCTTCATCCTCTTTGTGAAAGATAAAGCTTAAGATTAACTTGAATAAACATCGAAAGACTCTTCCAGTATCATTTTTTTGTGCAATCAATAAAGAAAAAGAACCATACACAATTTTTTAAGTTCAAGAGCATGTCTCTTGATATGTACAATAAACTTCTTCAACTTGTTTGGCCTAAACTCGAAAAGGATCCTAGGGAAATTATTACAATGCGCATGACCATATATCTATTTTTAAAATTTTTATAAACAGTGTCTAAATTACTAAATGTTAAATAATGTAAAATGTTAAATGCTAAAAAGATTTTATAAACCCACCATTACGCCTGCTGTCCATGGAAGTGGTTTTCCGCTCGCGGTTGGTAATTCAGCGTTGTAATTGGCAGGAAAAGCATTTTAAATTTGCACTAACCAATCACAACGCTGAATTATCATCCGCGAGCGGAAAAATGCCCTCATGGACAGCCGGCTTTAAGATATGATGCCTTTAAATGATTTATAATTAAGTAAGGTTATGTCAAAGATCCGATTTACGAAGCGGCTATCACCAATTTCTTTACCGGATGAAAACTATTTACAATTAGCTAATTTTAAATATAATATTATGTTAACAGAAGTATCGTGAATTAAGTAAAAAGGAACGGTTAACTGCAAATAAAATAAAAATAAAATCTTTGAGACACCCCAGATAATCTGAATTTTTATTATTTTACTCTACGCGATAGTTGATTGGTTGGTTTAAGGCAGTGTGGCTCATGTTGCACTGCAGCCGGTTGGCCTATTTTGCATCGTTTTCTTATTACATATGTATATCCACTGTTCTTTATAAGTTTTACCAGATTTTTGCCAAGATGCTCATGCGGGAGAGGATTTCCGTTATGTATGATTCCAAACACACTATGTTTTCTGCGTGTCAGGGCTTACTATGTGTGAGGCTGTTTCCTCCTCTTCCAGGCAAAGCCTGAATGTAATGGGGCCATTGTATATACCCATTTTCTGCAAGTGACTTTTTAGATAACAGGGGCCTGTCACAAGTCCTACTACTTGCATTACTAAGTATGCCCCTGTTAAAGGTCATCAGCTGTTAGTTTTTGAAAGGTCCGCTTAGTTTCTCTTCGCATGTCTCTTTAGATGATGTATGCCAACAACCTAGATGTTGTTGCTGAAACCACTTATTTATTGTTGTTTTTGTTTGGACAGCCCTAGTACAGGCTCTGGACGGGTAAACCTTCTGGATAACCCAGCACTTGCTGATTATCTGCTCCTTTATTGCCTTCTATTTCCATGGGTAGGTGGTGCGCTGCAGCCTTAGAGGCTTATTGTGCCTTGACCCCTACTCCTTCCCATTCACACACCATTCATTCCATACCTTGGATTGTTGCTGCTCGGTTCGTTCGTTAACGCCCAAAACCGGCGGACACCCCATCCAAGTTATGGCCGCGCTTCTCAATGCTTAACTCCGGTGATCGACGAGGCCGACCCCACCGTATAGCAGCAAAAAGCGCGGCACATACATCAGCACCTACTCCATGATTCATTTTAGGGTTACCGGAGGATTCATGTAATTTTTATTTTTGGTGCATCCCAAAGAATTTAAAAATACCTATTTTATCACTTCACCTAAGCAAGAATAAAAATTGACATTATACAGTATATACATACTTTACAATAGCACAGATGAATAAGAAAAAATTAACATCCAAAAAAGTCGTGCATGGCTAATGCTTTTGCGTTTAGAGAAACAATATTTACATTAAGTCATCTTCAATCCCACTTCAAAATATACAGTGTGTCTACACGTAAGTTGACGTCATACGGGAAACTTTTTATTATTAATTTTACGAAAAAAGTCATTCTTTATAAAAGTTCCGCATGGTCCAAAACCTGAAATGCAACCACGAGATAACAAATTGTGTCAGTCGTATACGAGGTTTTGCCAAAAATGTAATTTTTGCTCAAGAGTAAAGTACCTGTATTTTAACTAGTATCAAAAATTGTTAGGAAAAGATGTTAAGAATTAAAAATTACTTCCTAATATGCAATCTTGTTTATTTACAAAAAAACATTTTTCTTTTTTTCTGCAATAATAGTAAAAATTTAGGTTTTTACGTTAGTTCAAGACTTTTGATAAATATGCACTTTATAGGACAATTTTTAGTAAACTTTTTAAATTTAGTGTTATCAAAACAAGAACAATGCACTATGCACTATGCATTAATGAACAAACTTAAATTTTCTTGATTATCGCAGAAAAACAAACATAGATTTCTTTATAAATAAACAAAATTGCATGTTTGGATGTAATTTTAAATTCCCAACATCTTTTCTTTATAACTAATCCTAATATTAGCAAAAATTAAGGTACTTTACTCTTAGGCAAAAATTAATTTTTTGACGAAACCTCGTAGACAACTAATGCAATTTTATTTCTGATGGTTGCAATTTATTTTTTGGACCATGCAAAACTTTTAATAAAGAATGACTTTTTTCGTAAAATTGATAATAAAAAGTTTCCATATGATGCCAACTTGCGTCAAAGAATACAAATCCATGCAAACTCACAAGTGAGATTTCAGCGTACCCTGAAATTTGAGTACCTACCCTGATCACCAGATAGCGAAAATAATCCAATCTACCAATAGAAACTCGACATGGGCATCGACCAATTTTCTGATTGGTTTGGTGCCAACTTTTATATACTACTTTACATACTGTGGAATTTATACAACAATTTCATATTCCAAGATTTAAATTTATAAATTCATCCGTTCAAAAAATAAAAGGGTGGAGGACATTAATGATATGCACTATATAATACTTTTGGACCGTAATATATAATATTAAAAAAAAACTTTTTAGGGGACGCGAGTGATGAGTTATTTAAAGAAGACACAGTAGAAGATCAAATACCCACTAAAACAGACATAAATTGGTTTAATGCTAAAAATTCTTTTAAAGAATCAAAAACAAAGCCTAAAACTAATTTCTACAGTCTTTTTCCAAACCAAAGTTAGATATGCCCTCAAGAAAGTCGACATATAAAAATATACCCGAAAAATTGAATTCTGATGAATACTTACGATCGCTATGGGGTTCTGAAGAATTTGATGAGGAATTTCAACCTTGTAGTCACATGTATGGATTTTCAGAGGAAAGTCCAAAAGAGTTAAAAACAAATAAGTTTACCGAATTGTTAAAATTAAGGCCTAAGAAGCCTGGAACAGCCCAAAAAGGAAAATCTTCAATTGTAAGTATAAAGAAAATATTTTATAACTTCACCCAAATTAACAATATCACAAAAGCGATTTTCAAAAAAATTGTAAAAAAATTTAATATAATTTCGCGGCTGATCTATCTATCTATCTATCTCTTTGTTTTATGGCTCTGATACTAAGTCAACTCGCCAGTTCTCCCGTTCCGGTCATATAAGCTATTGCTTATAAGCTTTCCGGCTTTGTCCGTGGAAAATCCGGATAATTGAGTTCGAAACTCCCAGACTTTCCTAGCATATGAATAAGAAACAATCAACAACAGCGATGAACTTCTGAACATGCATACATTGTGGCTGTCAAGCCAAGGGCTGCTTCTGGTATCGCGCTTAACCGTCACTTTCACCACTGACGCTTTTCTGCAAGGCATGCGCACCTCCTTGACCATATGAAGACACCATGTGATCAACACCAAAACGTAAAAACCTCAGGCTTTAGGAATCTTCACTCTACAGAAGAAAGAAGCCCCAATTTAGCGTGAATCTTTTCTCGATCCCCAAGGGTACAGCAACGCTCGTACGACGCCTTCAGCCGCCTACCCGGGAAGTCTATGTAGACTTTTACGTAAACGTGAACCGCACTACTCGAAGACCGCGGAAAGAGTGTGGCGGCTGACCTAGTAATACCTCTTTAGTGATTTCGATAACTTTTTGCAGAAGAGAAAAATCATTTAATCTACTACTGTTCGCCCTGCCAGTGAACCTCGATGAAAATAATGCGGCCAAAAAATGTGTTGGTTTTAAAATTTAATTAAGGTACCTAATTTAATCTTATTCTTGTTGGTACTTTTTATTCCTTAAAGCCATTTTATTTACATTATTATTACATTATTTTTCTAAATGAATCGAATATACTATGTACTATGGTTAAATATTTATATTCTCTCAACAACTTTCTATACTTTCAATAGTTTGACATCAATGCCTTTCTCCGAACAGAGAGTCGGCGATAGATTGGTGGCCGTCGAGACGAGCCTCCAAAGCATCGTCGAATGATATTCGAGGATGTCCATGGCGCGGAATTTCTTCCCCTGTCCCTTCAGGCGTTGACCCGGTACATTCGGTAGGCGAACAGTGCTAGTTTTAATATTGTATTATATTTCTAAGACAAGTGTTTAAAGTATAAAAACTATACCATACGCAGTGAGTCTCAGGATGGGTGTTATAAGAGGACAAGTGGACCAAAAATTTTTGAATTTTAAATCGGTATTTTAGGAAAACTGGTCACATGATCTTAAATTAAAAAGCAAAAAATTTTACTTTGATGGGTGATATACAGGGCAGAGTTATAACTAAAAATATAAAAAGACCAAGAGTAAAGTATTTTTTTAAAAGAAATAGAACAAAATTATGTAAATAAACATTATAAAGAAGTTAATTTTACAATAAAATTTGAAGTTAAAGGCATTCAGGTAAAAAAATACATACAAGGTGGTCCAAATTAAACTTGCACACTTTTTAACTAATAATAACTTTTTATTTGTTGCGCCTATCTTTCTTGTTTTTGGAGGGCTAACAGGTAAATACATTTTTTCTAGGTTTGCCACTTTTGGTCAAATAGATTTAGACAGGACTAGACTTACGGAACTTTTTCCAAAATACTGTATTTAACCTTGTTGTAAAAAAAATCTGATTTAGCTACAATTAAGCTAATAGGTTTTTCTTGTAAACAAACTATGGAAAATAATTCAGTAAAAGCGAATTTGTCAACAATTTAAGGATTTAGAAATTAAAATTATTTTTGATAAATATAAAAGAAAGAAGCATGCATTTCTCTCGGATTAAAAAAAACTTTTTTTAGTGTCCTTTAAAACCAAAAATGTAAGGTTATCATGGTTACTAAGTTGGAGTCTGACCAAACCTTAACAAGTAAATTAAATAAAAAAAAGAAAAAATTGCAACATTTTTGGAAAAAGTCCCGTGAGGTCCAGTCCTGTTTAAATCTATTCCACCAAAATTAGCAAACCTAGGGAAAACATATTTATCTATTAGCCCTTAAAAGGAAAAAAATTGGCGCAACAGATAAACAGTTAATATTGGTTAAAAAGTGTGCAAGTTTAATTTGGCCCACACTGTATATATTATTGCTATTTTTTATATATTACCAATTAACACTTAAATATTTGATTCAGGGTAACAAATTAAAATAAAAAATATTAAAAATGTCTTATTATTTTTTAGGTAATTTTCTAGAAACCGGCTGCAACTCGATTTTGACGAAATTTGGTATACGGGGTTTTTGAGGCGCTGATCACGAATCTGAAAGAATTATTTGGCGGTCGCGTTTCGTTCTCGAGATATCCATCATCAAAGTTCAAATTTGAACTAAGCTTATTTTCACTATATTCCCCTTCTTTTGCACACAATTCTTGATTTAAAGCTAAAGTGTCACACAATATTTGATTTTCACCTTTAAAACCCCGTTTTTCTACGTTTTTACATTATTTTTGCATTAAACTGCATAGCTATACTTTGAATCATTTTAATCCCAGTTTGCCATGAAGCCCTATGTGTATGTATGGTTGCCGGATTATCAAAGAAAAGCCACGCAGTTTAATTCAAAAATAATGTAAAAACGTAGAAAAACGGGGTTTTAAAAGGTGAAAATCAAATATTGTGTGACACTTTAGCTTTAAATCAAGAATTGTGTGCAAAAAGAAGGGGGAATATAGTGAAAATAAGGTTAGTTCAAATATCAATTTTGATGATGGATATCTCGAGAACGAAACGCGACCGCCAAATAATTCTTTCAGATTCGTGATCAGCGCCCCAAAAACCCCCGTATACCAAATTTCGTCAAAATCGGAGTTGCAGCCGGTTTCTAGAAAATTACCTTTTTAAATTTTACTTTCTCTTGCTTTAAAGCGTTATGTTAAAAACAAAATAAAAAAAAAATTTCCCATCGACTCGACTGTTAAAAAATGTATACGTTATTAATGTTCCTACTATGACTTATTACCCACCCCTTATTAACCACATCCATTACGTTTTTCTAAATATTACTTTTCAGCTCAATATTTTTAGTCACATATAAGTATAACAATATCTAAAAGGTACGTAATATTAAATAATAATAAAATCAATCACATTCAATAAAAAATGCTTTAGGCTATAATATCGCGCATACCGGGTGTGTATGATGGTTCATGTCGGTTAAATTACCCCAAGGGTTATATAACCTACACGAACCCCCATGGCCGAAAAACAATCTGTCAAAAATCAGGGAACATTAAATTTATTTATCCAACACTTACATATAATATCTACATAATTGATCAGATTTTGAGGATATAAAGTGTACTCACTAGTGATTTATACTAATTCTTTATTACTTCTAACATTTCACAATTAAAAAATAACATAAACAACTAATATATTATACTACAATTTATTCGTGTTTATATTAACAGTAATTGTTATATTAGATTTATCTTGGACAACGTTACATTGTGCGGAGTGTTCTTCACGAAGTCTTTCAGCACTAGTACTTGCCTTGGTGCGCTCTTCACCCTGTATTCGTCTTGCAATCTCAAACTTGTTAGAGATGCAATCTTCTAAATATCCTTCTGCCACGGTAGAAGACCGCCATGGCGTTTAAGGTTGGTGATATCGGCCCCAGCGTTGACTAGAAGTGTCACTGAAGAACGCCTCATGCTATGACCACTATATAAGATTTCATCAGGTAGTTGCAAATAATGAGCAACTACTCTCGGAATTTTCGAAATTTTATTTATTCCCACGCATTGCCTAGTGCATTTGCCTTTTTTGAAAGTTGACAAAAAAATCTTTTGTTTGTAAAGCTTCTAGATTTGTTCGTCTTGGTATCAGGTATAGAAACATATATGTACTGGCCTTTATCTACTATAACTTCAATACTTAAGCGAGTTAGTTCGTCATGAACGGCATGCACCAGCGATTCCCAATATCAACTTTTTCTTGCGTGACTTATATGTAATATAACTCACTTATCTAATAAATAACTATTATTTGTTTTGATGTAAATACACAACGAATTTGTTTTTAAATGTTTTCCAGTGATATACTAATAGTCGTAGGAGAAGTATAATATGAAACTCGCATGAAATACTCATTTCCCTCTTGTATGACTTACAGCAAAGTCATAATCGTTGGGAAATGAGTAACATTCCGTTCTCGTCCCATAATATACTATTTTTTACTTCAATGCCTAAAATTTAATTTTGTCATGAAATGAATATTCTACAACCTTTAATTATACAATTTTGTTTTATTTTTAAAAATAAAACTACTTTACTCTTAGACATTTTTCATATTTTTAGTTTTAACTTTGCCATGTGTAATATCAATCGAAGAAAATTTTGTATTTATTAGTTTTAGATTATAGTGTTGTATCTAGGGTGGCGCCTTTCGTTGATCTTACCCGGTATAGCGGAAACTAAAGAGATTGAACAAATCTAACTGCGCAATCTCGATTTAGAATTTTAAACAAATTCAATGGTGAAAGTAAATCATGAGCTAACTTCATTCGTTTTGAAGATAAAGAGTGTTTTTATATTTTTCAATTTGGTCAGAGCACTTGTAACTCGCTTGGTATTAGAGAAATAGAAAAAAAAGGAAATAGAAAAGTGTTGGAGAGTTTTACGTAGAATTAGTGGCGTACCTATATTTTTCCATTCACTTTTATTGTAAAGTTATAACATTTTTTTTTATGGAACACCCTGTATATTTTATTACAAATAATAAGGTTCTCCTTAAGAGCCGTAAAAAATACCATATTTGTGGTTTTCTGATAGCTTTTAAGGAAACCTTTCAACTGGTGATAAAATATACAGGGTAATCAAAAAAAACTCCAACATTGCGTGATAACTTAAAAATAAACGCCAATAAAAAATATAGGTACGCCAATAAATTCTACATAAAATCCGTCAAAATTTTCTATTGACATATTTTTTCTATCTCTAATATCAAGCGAGTTACAAGTGCCTGGATAATTTACAAAATTTGAAAAACACTCTGTATCTCCAAAACGAATTAAGTTAGCCCTGACTGATTGTTTTTCAAAATCTAAATAGAAATTGTGTAATTAGACTTGCTCTATCTCTTTTAGTTTTCGCTATACCCTGCAAGGTCAACGAAAAGGCGTAACC